>DWHQ01001714.1:0-10385 GCA_018247955.1 Eurytides marcellus marcellus | reverse complement strand
TAATAATATTATAATATTACAGCCTATACATAACGTTCAATACTTTATTAATACCTCTTGTAGCTTTATAAACAAAGATTTTATAAAAGTAAAAGTATATAAAACTATTCAATTATGCCGTTAGTAACAAGCTGTTAAATACCTACGACAAAGGACTATTTCAGTATAAAATCATCCATCTCTGGTCTAAATCCATGTTAATAAACCATGTTATTGTAATCGATGATAAGGCTTGGTTTTACACGACTATTATTTAAGCATAACTCAATAAAAAATTTATCGTTGTTTCTGTGTTAACGTACATGTATGTGTATCAAAATAGTTTTTTAGTGTTTTAGACTTTCTACCAATTCATTCAAATTACTAAAATGTTTTATTCATATAAAATACAAAATCATCCATAATAACAATTTAATACATTTTTATGATTTTATTTCACTTTTCAATTTACAATATTGCCTCCTTGTTGTTGCTTATTACTGAAGATGTGCTTGCTCTTTAAATATAAAGATTATAATTAATAGTAAAACACGAAAAAAAAATAAGAAAAGTACCAATATAAATGACGCAAGTTAAGAATAAAAGAATGATAAAACCTACCACAGTACGTTGTGAGATAAATCGAAAATTTCTAAGTATTCTTTGATCCACGGATCAATTTAATATGTATTATGATAATTTTGGGTAAAAGAAAATTGGATGTCAAAAAATTAATTTGGAAATTGCGAATAAGGCATTTAGCTTTCCCGCGACTTGTGTACCGATTTATTTTTGTACAAACTGCTATTGCGTTATACGATCACATTCTTTTTTGCCTTCCTCTACCATGAGTATAGTAATTAAAACAAATTAGTAAAACTAATTTTATTATTTTCTAGATTTATCTTTGTGTATACCAATGGAGAAATTATGCGTCATTAAAACCCTTTCAAAAAGTCATCTGCTAAACAATAGCCAGCCTTAAAATTTTAAGAAAAATTTAGAGAATATTTATATTGTGTCGAAGCTTTTTCAGTGTTCAAAAATCTGTATGTTTATGTTAGTTCCGCTTTTACCTTAAAAACATTTCAAGATCTTAATTACAGCGAATAGAGACATAGGTCGAATTGAAGTAGATATTAGATATTTCGAATGATTTGAGACAGCAGGACTTCTATAATTGGCACCCCATCGCTTAGAGATTTCAAGTTTCTGAAACTGACAAATAAAAATCACAGCAAACCAATAAAAGAATTCTTCTACATGAAACTATCTCACAATTTTTTAATATTGTTGTTTATTACAGGTAGACAAATAGAGCAGTGACCCTTTATTACATTTACTGAACACAAACATTTTCGAGGCATATAATATTGTATTATGATTAAACTGCTTAGTCAGCGGGTGAGTTAAAGCTGCTCGGGGGTGTTTTTTATTTATATTTGCTTAACAAACACCGATAAAAATACCTAAATACCTATATAGTCTTCGTAATATAATATTTATTTTAGAACAAAGTATTGAAAAACAGCGTACGCATGGATAGCTTGTCCAGGGAAGTACTCAATTTATTAGTTGCGTTTTTGTTTTTAATCTTCTTCATCTGAAATTATTGTTGATATGTCTATTAATTCTAAAAATAAACTATGCCTTTCATGTAATGCCTTTCAAAAATCGCCATAAAGAATGAAGTTTGTACGTGAACTATGGAGAGTAAGTATGTATTACGGGCGCAGCCATCTATCGGTAATAACTGTCAAGTATTGATTTTTGTTTTGGGACGTAAACGCCCTCTGTCAGCAAATATTGTCAATTTATAAGTACTTTGGTAAATTTGCGACGAGGTGGGTTTAAAAGCCGTAACATTATTTAGTCTGGTAATTCTCAATTCTTAATTCTTAACTCTCAATTCTCATCCTCGCCGTAGCGAATGTAAATAAACTAAGTGAAATTTAGTGTGTATTTTCATTGAAATGGACTCTTCGCGTGGAAACTCTGGCCTAGCGCCGACTTATACATATTTTCGGCCAACGACTTCAATACATTTAAAAACGGGTTCTTATCAAACAGCTCGCGTAATAGTATAGTTAAAATATAATAAAGGATTAATATATTTTAACTATACTTATATAAAATGTAAGGATACAATGTGGAAGATTATTTTCAAAAAGGATCACATGGTCAAAACAGGCCCATAGTTAACGTATGACACCGCTTCATCCTTACATGAATAAAAAAACAGGCACGTTTTATTTCTTCTATTTAAACGAATAACTACACATTATAAAATTAAGCTATTGTACGTATTTTGGCCCGTTCTCATTAGTCTTTTCTTTTAAGTCCGTCCCGTAACCATGAATCTTGTAGTTTTGAAACTTCAAGAGATTAAATTATGAATAAAATATAGATAAAATAAATTAATAAAATAGTGTCATTTCATAGGTTGCTTTTGGTTTTTCTCTGTAAATTATAATACTTAAAGTTTTTGTCGATTTAAATATAGCTGGCATAACACAATGTTCATTTCTAAAATAAAGATTGTAACGGGCACTGCTAAAACTATCTGACTGACACTGATAATAATATCTAGTTATTGCTTTTGATTCACTTTAATTTTTATTATTAAATTTAAGTAGGGCAGAGCGGAGTCACTTGGTCATAATTTTGTTCAAATCCGCGTAGAAAAAAAAAAGGAAAGAGTTAATCTTCTATCAGTAGTTTATTTATTTGACTACAAAACTGGGAAATCCGACTTTTAATATACTAAATTTCCTTAAAAATGATTAAAAGCATATTACTCATTAGACCCCACAGGCGAGGTCTCTTGAATCACTCAAAGGGGTCACTTAAGCTATTGGGTTATACAAACCTTTCGCATTAAAACATATGAAATATAGAAACAAAAAGATAACATTTCTAGAAACAAAAATTAACCTAAATAAACTTTTTTTTTGTTTTTGTTTATTCCTTGTCGTTTTTTTATACAAATATAAATTGAACTGACACCTGTAAGTCGGATTTCCCAGTCAGCAACTGGTGCACTGTACCCATTCTTCTCCTGGGAGACTGTGCGAAAAAGACTCGGCGCAAAAATAATAGTCCTCTTCAGAGTCTGGCGGAAGTAGTGTTTTACTTTTTACTATTGACCTTTTTATTCATTTTCTTAATAGAGTGACTCTTCATCAGACACTGAGGAACATTTAAAAAAAACCGCTTTCTACACTGTTTTTTTCTTGGACTTTTTATCTTCTTGGTAGTTTGTGTTTGAGACTCAGTCAGTATAATGGCATTAAGTCTACTTCAGAGAAAATATTATGCTGTTAATGGTAATTAAAATCTTGTTAAGCAACAATTAGGCACGTCGTGGGTTTTAGTCGGTGGGTCGTAGGTTTGAGTCCGACATAACCCGTCTTTGCCCCCGCAAGGCCGGGTATACGTAAGCATTTCCCCCAGGGCATAAGGGGCTCCCCTGAAGGGACTGCTCTCGAAACCATGGTTTGGTTACCCATGGCGAAGCCAGGAGGAACCCAAACATGGCCAGCCCGTTTGTAGGATTGGCCAGAGGGGGCGCTCCGAATGGGCTCCTGGAGCCCAGGTGGGGATAGGTCGCGAGTGTGACCACAACTCTCTGTCCTCTGCAGCTGAAGTGGAGACTCGTAGTCTCGAGTCGTGTCCACCGGCCACCTCACTCACTGGACAAAACGCGGAAGCTCAAAAACTTTCACTTTACGCTAATATTCTGAGAGGTCGTGGTACTTATACAGTTCGAGCCGGCCCATTCAGCAGCGGGAACAGCTCAGGCTCTTCTACCGTAAGCATACAAAAAGTCGGTCCCGGCTTATTGTCGACGCCATCTAGCGGTGTTTTGAAGGAGCCGTAACTAAGAGGTTGGTTTAATTTTACCACCTCTGCGCCTTATCTTTCTCCGGTCGTATCGAGTATCCCATTGGGCTATAAGAGTAAAGGAAGAGTGAGTGCAACTGTTTCTGAGCATACGCTTGTGCACCATAATATATTCTGCGGAGTAGGCTGATATCTTATAGATTGGCCGCCATGGCCGGAATTCGGTCGGGAGGACATCATTTTGTGGCTACAGATAACTCTAACCTGTAACGTGGCCAATAATATTAAATAATACCGTAACATTTTAAGGCACTTTTTGTTACAAGTTTGAATTCTGAAAAAATCAGCAGAAAGCGAAAATGTCGTATCTCGAAAATCTCCAAAAAAGTAAAAGTAGAGGCTCCAGCGAGCTGTGTCCGGTACGGTTAAAAAAAAAAGATAATATATATAAATGGGAAAAACACGTTCCAAATTTCAACTTTGTATGGTTATAAATACATGGGTTTAGAATTTTTTAAATCGTTTTTTGGCCGTTGTGTAAACTTGGATTTTTCGAGACACGACAATATCGCTTTCTACCGTCGATATTACGAATATTAAGTTTATGTTAAACGTTTTATATCCTATACAGGAGTATAGAGCTGGTGTAATCCCTCTTGAGAACACCATCTGTGGGCAGGGGAAAAGGAGGCTCGCAGCGAGACCGGGATAGACTCAACATACTATGTAATGTTAGCTTACATGCTGCAGAAAAAACAATTCATTACGGTCCCTCGGCGGAGACCTACCCAACCCCACCCACACCCTCTACCTATGGTAGCGCCGCAGCGGCACCATCTTCACCCCGCCGCTCCAAGCCCACCAAGGGTATCAGGAGCGAGCGCGCCACCTGCTTCTGCAAAGGAGCCAAAGTGCCCGCCCATTGTGGTCGATTAGTTACTACAACAAACGAAACACTTCGCCGCGCTCAAGCCGCAATTCGGCCATGCGCCGACCGCAAGACCACTCAGCAAGGGGGTGCGCTTTCGCTCAGAATCTACGGAGTACCGGGTGATTCAGCGCTACCTTGTCGAATATATGCGCACCAACCCCATCATTGTGTGGGGATAAGGGGTCTCCCAAGGAGGACATTCCTCCCGAAGAAATCATCATTAAGGAGATAGGGATCCCGGCCACCTACGCGCGAAGATCTCGCCCAAGAGATTCCATACGGGAATTTCCATGGGAACCCCTATTTAATCTAAAACTAGAGCACCTCGGAGCAGACGAGCTTAAATACTTGCGTGATATTACCGAGGTGCTCAACATGCCAGGCATAACAATTGAAGCCTGGCATGGCAAAGTTGGACCCCGGCAATGCCAACGTTGTCATTGCTTCGAGCATGCGTCCTCCAATTACCATCAACCCCTGCACTGCGTACGCTGCGAAGGTGAACACCTGGCTGGCGAAAGCCAGAGGGGAACAGCCCAAATGCGCCAATTGCGCTAAGGCCCATGCGGCGAATGACAGGCGGTTCCCAGTGCTGCAGCGCGTAGCAAAAGCCCGAGGTGTACCAGCCGCGCAGGATCAACGTGTCGCTTGGGCGGTATCAACTTCAGCCTCCTTATAACCAGAGCGCCAATACCGCTCTCCCCAAAAGGAAAAGGAAGCAGCAACAACCGCAGCAGTGACGGGGAAACGTCGTAGTCATGGACTGCGGCACCCATCACGCCGCCGCAGCGACAACTGCCCCAACACGGTCAGAAGACATGGTTCCCAACCAAGTCAACACCCTTACGGCGCTTACAAGCACAATCATTTCTCTGACCGTGGTATGCAATGTTTGGGAGGCATAATGCAACGGCTGCCAGAGCTGAAGACTGGTCCAGCAGCTTAACATAAAAGTTGTGCTGCTGGGCGAGACGAAACTTCATCCGTGTCGGTCGCTGCGGCTACCGAACTTCTTCGTGTACCGTCGCGACGAAATCTCGCCGGAAGGCTATGCTAACAGGGGCACGGCTGTCCTGGTGCGTCGCGATATGTTGCACAATGAAATGGAGCTACATACGTTCGCGAGTACGCGCTCTACCGGTATATGCATATCCAGCGGTATCCAGCACAGAAACATCGAGATTACACCCGAGCAATGGGTACCATCCCCGATACTCAGAGGACTTTATGAGCAACTATCTTTTGCAAGCGACTTCGCTCGTGTAGGTTTTTAATTTCGATAAAAACTGATCTACGGCAGTGTGTCCCAAATATTACACCATTACTAAAAACCATACCGATTAATTGCCCTATTCTTACGTGAGAAATAGTCCAACCAACAAACACGCTTCATAATATCATCATAATCCACTTTTATCCACACCTAAGTAAATGAACTATTACATGGTCAGCTTTACTTGATGCTATGATATGTGTGTCGTTGATGAGTTGCGAGGGTGATTGCAAAAGCCAGTTGCTTATATCGTCAGCTTACACAGTTTTGTAAAAGGCTACACAATTCGCTACTCAATACTGCTACACAAAATATAAATTATTAAAAATTATTATACATCGGAATATATGAGATCGCTTGCAACAAAAAGGGTCATAAAATTTTAGGGACTCGACTGGATGGAGAAGATCCAGACGTATTCAACAGATAGGATCAACAAAGAATGTTATAACCTCCTTATGTGATGAAAAACAAACTTAACGAATATAATATCGCTCTAAGGTGGATATGCTGAAATAAAAGATGACACTGTCAGTGGTACAAATCGGCTGATACGAAAGAATGAAAAGTTAAACTATGAGAACTACAATATTAGAAGAAAAAGAAGTCAGGTTGTTACATCTTGTTACCTCAGCTCTAAAAACGATTCTCGTTCGCCACTTCGGTTCTTAGTGCGACCGTGGTGCCTTAAGCCCATTCATATGACAGGAGAAATAGCAACGTTGCACTGTCACGTTTAATAATAAAACAAGTTCTTGCTTCAAGGGGAACAAATAAACACAGTTATGGTTATGATTTTAAATGTGACATATTTTAACTTCGCGTAATTATATGAAATAAGCATAAAACATTTTTAGCAATTTTAACATTATTTCCTCCCGTCAGAATATTTATTAGTCTTGAATTGATAAAATACACAAATGTACTTCGAAAATATTTTCTCACATGAAGTGCTGCTTGCTGACGCAGTAATCGTAGTGTCAAAAAGTATAGCATACGGATTTTTATATAAGATTACGGTATTTGCTAATTTTAGTAAGGTCAAAGCTAAGCTAGGAGGATTGACGTCTCGGTCAGGAATTCATTGGACACACATATTTGTGTGACCTAGAGATATCTGTTTAAGGCATAGATGTTGGCCCGTGTACAATTTATGTGAGTAAAACCTTTCTAACAAAAGAAAAATTTCATCCTAGAAGAATAACAGATTATTTTTGATGTGTAAAAAAAAAGTAAAACATATTTAGTGAAACGAAGATAACTTTAACTCAAGTGCAAGCCTGGCGAAAAAGATCAAGGTGCGAACACGTACGCTATTCTTTAGACGAGTTTCCGGGTATAACTGGCGTCCGCCCAAATCAAAAAGAAAATGAAAATTAGTAAAACAAAGGCGTCGGAAGTCATACCACCTCGACTTTGTGAAATTGGTCATGTATGGTCGGTCGGGATAGTATGGTTATAAGTCAGGCACCGTGGCAATAAGAACGAAAAATGTTAAGTAAGTAAAAAAATCAAATGATTGCTATGCATTAGCTCGAGATCAAAGGAAAACATTATTTTTTCTAATTGTATGGTTTTTAAACAAAGAAAAACTCCACTCGAAAGTATTAAGTATATTTAGTATATCCCATTATATTTTTTTTAATTCGAACTCGATTCTAATTCGAAAAAACATTATCGTACCTTCAAAACTGTAGAGATATTATGTGATATACAATTTCAATATAATAAAACATTATATAAGCGAAGCCAAAATGTGATTACCGGGCCATAACAATTTCGTATTCAGGGCAAGAGCGAGGGGGTGAGAACAGCCTCGAAACAACCTGGAATGCTTTTCCTTTATCATTAGGACCTTGAGACTAACTCAAGGCCTACTGGTTGGCGGAAATATCCTTCAACCTGTGTTGGGGGGACAAGGGGGGTAGGGAGGGGGAGGTTCGTTGTACATTACAGCGCAAGGTCGAAAACGTTTCAGTAAGGATGAGGCCGACCGGTTCCGCAACAAATCCGTCGACATAAAATAAAAATATTTTGAACACATTTCTTTCAGTTACCTCCTCATATTTTTTCCGAATAATAAACCAACTTTATTTATTTTATCGAAAATTAAATACAACATATGGTGTTACCATATGTTGTATTTATTAAGTAAATATAGATAACACTATATTGAGAACATTTAGTACATTTCTAAAAACAATAAATTTAATTGTTAATTATAAGATAATATCTATAAGTAACCATAAAACATAGACTTGCCATGTTTTGGTAAACACAAATAGTGTCAGAAAAAATAAACCATGTTGGGAAAATAAATCCAATAAATAATCAAAACTTTGTTTATAATCTTCTTGCATATTTTTTCATACTAAGAACCTCTATTCATGTCTAATTTATTTACACTTTAACTACTATTATGTGTGTACAACATTATAGTACTTAAAGTGTGTGTTTGAATTTTATTAATTACATTCATACTTCTGTAAGGCAGCAACATTAATGTTATTTTTATTCTTCTATGTTGTAATAAAAAATTCTTTCAATTGGAATTTCATAATGATTTAATTTACTTATTTATTTATTTTTACTATAATTACCTTGAAGATAAAGGATTACAACAGAGGGACTTAATTCCTTTAGGTAGAACTCCCAGTCAACCCTAAATCTTTTCTTTAAATACTTTTTATCTGATCTCTTTCTGTTAAGGCGGGTATCTGTCCAATTGACATATTAAAGTAAAGGAATAGTGAGTACACTTGATTTTTGCATATGATTGTGCATCCCGATGATTGATTTCTTGTGGATTGGTTGCTGTCTGTAAAATTGGCCTGGAGCACATTATTAAAAATTACTATGAGAATTTTCTAGTCTATTTTAGAATGGTATCTGAGCTTTTAGTCTATGCAAAACTGAAAAGCTTAATTGAGATATAGATCAAGATTTGAGTTTTCACAAATTGGTTGAATCTTACATCTTAAAGGCCATGCATGGGGGGATATGCATGACTACAAAATTATGGGGATATTCGGGGGTTAAGAAATATAATGTTTGTGGACAAGAACAGCTCCCTACTTTATTACATGCCTATCTGGTAGAGTATACAGTGAGTGATAATAACCTAGTGTGGTTTTGCTTTTGTCTTAAATGAAGACAAATGAATAGGGTTATTTGTCGGGAACACGGGGGGCCTTGCTCATTATAAGCTCCAAACTTGTTTGGTTTAAAAAGGACTGTACATGCACAACTTTTAAAAGCGAATGCCTTTGGATCTGGCAAATATATTAGTTACTAAAAGATCTTACCGTATTGGCATGTTGTTAGGAGTCTGCAATTGTGATGCAGATTGATTTAAACTGATACTACTCTGCACCAGTTGCAGAGTGGATGAACTTGTGTTAGATAATTAATGTTTCTGTTCTATTTTTATTGTTTTTTTGTATGGAATCTGATGTAACAATGTCATGAACTCTAAACAGAAGCATTAATTTTGTTTACACATTACCCCAAAACATTCATCAAAGTAGAATTTGTAGATCCTAGGTAGTTTACTAATAGAACCTATTTCAGGAAGTACACCTGTTGAATATGTGGTTTTTTCAGTTATGTGAACTGTTCTATGAATATATTCTGACAACTAAATCTCTAGCTTGAGCTCTAAATCCCATACCTACATCAAGTGTACTCAGTAATAGTTAAGCATAAGCATACTTTAACACAAAGAAACATCCTGATTCCAAGAGAAGATAATTGGCTGCTACCATGCTAATAGTATATAATGAGATTCAAAGCTGCTGCTTGAAATCCCACAATTAATGAAACCAAAACCAGGCACAAAGACAATGTAAGACTTTAAGATGTTGTAAGCAGTATCGGCACAAAATTGATCAGAAATAAATAATAAAAATATGACAGTAGCCTGGGTTAGCTATGAATGCTGTTATGTTAAGAGTATCAGGGGTTAAAACAAAAACTAAGAGTTTAATAATATTTGACTTTATTATAGTATTTAGCTAACCTTATGAAATCATTGGTTTTTAAGAGGATTGATTGATTCAGAATATGGGGTGGTTCATGTAATATCAAATATATTATATAAAGCACTCCAGTGCTTCTTTAAAATTAAAATATATTAATCACACTAATACTGTCCATGTACGTTCATAATATTTTAATATAAAAATTACTTTTGTTTACATTTAATTTAAAAAAAAAGTTTAAAATTAAAATATCAAATAACTTAAACTTTTTCAGTAGCTTACAATAGTAAATCCAAAATTAATAAAAAATTAAAATAAAATCTTCGATTGGCCTCAGCTTCAAAATTTAATTTTGTTAAAGGTACAATGCATGCAGATT
>DWHQ01001713.1:0-10387 GCA_018247955.1 Eurytides marcellus marcellus | reverse complement strand
CCAATCGACTTGGCACCGTTGCAAGGACTCCAGAACAGACCAGATTTCAATAGTATCAAAGGCTTTCTCATAGTCCAGCCCTTGAGCTTAGCATCTCTAAGCTCAAGGGCTGATTATACTCTTCAGTTTTCTGTATAAGCAAAGATTTTTTTCAATAAAAACTGTTATAAAAGGCTTTAAGGCTCTTTTATAGACATAGCCGTCATAGACATGCCACAATTAGAATTACATGGCTAAGTATACCCATTGGTTTAATGCAAAGTACCAAAACCATTCTTTACTCGAATCAATGAGTGTAAAGACTACGAGCTAATTGTAGTTAAGACTACGAGAATTATACTCCTTGCGGATATTTATCGTTAGCAGAAATCCTGTACGAGAAGTTAAAACAGTTAACCAACAAGTAACTGTATTAAATGTATAATAAAGAGATGTAATAACAGAGAGGTTAATGAAGGTTTAGTGTTGTCATCGTCAAAGTAAAAAAAAACCTCAGCTTTATAATAGTTTATTATAATAATAAGTGTAATAAATTGAGTGAAATTAAATATTTGCCTAAAATGGAATGCGATACAGGAATAAACGTGACTTATAGAGATAAGTTGGCATTAACACAGCAGAACCTTCCACCCTTACGAGAAATAATAAGATTTGAGTTTATTTTAAACTTCCCGATATAAGCAGAGTAAACGTTTATATCGGATCGCTGTAAACCATCCTCTTTATTGCGGGTTAATGCCGGCTTCGCTCATAAATTCATAATAAAATCGTTCTTACACAAATATTTATCACTATCAAATGAAACATCTATTCTGTGTTGTGGAAATAATTACAAGTTCATAAGTATTAGTAGATTTAATAAACTGTGCTTATACAAAATAGTATCACTCTGTGACATAAATACAACCGCTTTGCTGTTCGTGTAGATCATACGTTTGTTAAAATTAAACAATTTACGAGCGACCAAAGAAACATTTCCGTGTCGAGAATGTTTGTCATGTACGTTTCTGCTCCTCCCATTTTAATTTAGATCTAATTCTCATCACGGAAACGTTTTTTTTAATTCAAAACATCACAGGTTGTTTGCTTTATGTTATAAAGGAACCTAACTAAGATACATCAAAAACAGTCCCATAGGTTTTGTTGCTTTACTAGTTGTTGTATTTTTAATATGAATGTTAATAAATGCTGATCATCTTTCTCCGGTGTTTGTCATAATTTTTTTATATTAACTAATATGCCCCTTTAGGCTGTTCTGACGTAGCGTTTATTGTTAATATTGTTATGTTCGTATCCAAATACATGACCAGCATTAAAATTTCGTTGTCTAAAACCATAGTACCGTCCGCTACAATAGACATATAAACGTGTAAGGATTTTTTTCTGTGTATAAAATTGGTAATTTAAAACAGCGAAAATGCCTTTTTAAACGTTTCACAACATCGAAATCGCATAAAATATTCACAACAAACACTTTTGAGCTTTGCACAACATCAAAACTGTAACGAAATGATTTTGAACAATCGAGAAAGTAACAACACTACATAATACACAATATATAGCACTAATGTTTAATACAATAAAATCACAAGACTACCAGGTATTGATGTGTGATATATTTAAGAACATTAAAAGTCACAAGCCTATAGCATTAAGCGTGCTTAAGGCGATAAATAATCGATATTATCTAATGAATTTGCACAATCGGTAAAATTACGATGCATATATAGCATCGTTGCGATATACTATATGTTGTAAAAAGCGTAAAAATAATCACAAGTTTTAGCATAACGAGTATCAGACTTAGAATCTTGAGAGAGAAAAACAAACGTTTTTGAAGATTCATTAATTTGTATATGGAAATATATTAAAAAAAGAATCTACTCGTATTTTAACGATTGTACAAAATCGTTTGATAAAATGTTTAGTAATATAATAATTATCTCTAATAACTTGTAATGTAAAATACGATCGTCAAATTACAAATATTTGAGATTGAACGCGTGATTTATTTACACGTGAGATTTAATGGGCGAATATTATAAATTGAATTACCCTTAATTATACTATCAAAAATACCTAGATATAAAAGTATAGGCACAAGAAATTTCACAATGAATGTACGTGCATCAACTATATATTAGCTATCGATCCGTTAGGATTGGTGCAGTAGATTCTATTAATTACAAAATAGGCAAAAGGACGAGCAAATTACATCGAAACTGCATTTTAGATTAACTTATAGCTAAAATAAATCGTGAATGTTTTAAAACGACAAGGCCCCGAATTGCAGTCAATTCTACAGACAGTACAGGAACGTTATTGTATTTAAAAAATGTCCGTGAATAAGTGAATAAGTTTGGCGTCTTTTGAAATATAATATAAATAAAGATAGTCTGCTCGTCCTGATGGGGCAATATTTTTAGAATTTACTTATACTCTTTTGCCGCGAGGCCCTTCCCTAATATGGCACATTAAAATATTCATTCCTTCATTCCTCGATAATAATCGATGATTGGGAAATTAGGCAATTTAGAAATAACATACATACGAGGTTAATTTTTCTTTAATTTAAGGTAAATGAGCGCTGGGCATACTGTGACCAGTAATTTTAAGTAGATATAAATAATATTTAAAATTAAATTTTGTTGTAAATTTATTTTGTTTAATGTCCATCTACTAAAGGTTGTAACACTATAATTCACTCCAAAATGAAATTACGATAACAATGTTTCAAACGAAGTACTTATAATTAGAAATAAACATAACAATGAAGCCAAACGAAAAAATTTAATGTAACAGATAAGTGTCTTTAGCACGGAGTGCGTCGGAGTGCAGTGAGTTTCAAAATTAAGTTAATCACCACATATTTTCTTTTTTTTTTTTTTTATTCACAAACAGATTAAACAAGAAAATGAATGTGATTTAAAGCTAGGAAAAAATCGAATAAACCGAAAAAGAAAGTAATATAAGTGACAAAAACAAGAAGAGACGTGAACACTCTTATTCACACGCTCCTGCGCTTAACGCAAGAGCACATTTATTAGTTTTAAAATATTTACATGCAAGCTAGCTCATACTAGACGAGAGGGCAGTAGAGAATAGGTAAGGCCAATCGTATGTCTTAGAAAAACGTTAATTTTATAGTGAATCTAGCACAAAGCTAACATCCGTACATATATAATTCATTGAAGATCGATTTATTTGTTGATTTAATAAAGAGAAAAAACAATAAGTAAGAAATTAAAGTATGATAGTTTTCACTATATTTTTACTATATATGGTGTACGACAACACTGTCACAAAGAAATTCGAACATAAAAGTAAAGATACATTCAGCTCATGACCTTTCATAAAAGTTATATTCGGATCTCGACAATCGACGGTTTCGCTTTACTGAGTAAATGAACGTTATATTCATTATATAATTTTCTAATATATTGCCCTATAATAATTCCTAAATAGTTTGCCCTCGGTTGTTACTTAATTATTACTAAAAAGTTCGAATGTTACTTCTAAAACATTTTTGTGCTTTTATCTCTATATTACATGATATAATGTAAAGAAGAAAAATTTTTAAGGCATTTCATATTCAGCTACTATTATTTTAAATTGAACGATTACATAATGCGAAGTTAAGGTATGGCCGAATTAATGGTTCGTGGTATTAGAAGGTGAGTAGATATAATAATAAGTATATGGCGATGAAGATTCGGTAAGTAGCATGTTTAGGGCAGAGTAAAAATTTTGATGCATTCCATTACGTTATAAAATGCGAGATATCAGTTGGTTAAATCTTATCTTAAAAGAAACCCTAAGCTTAAATTGTCAGTAGTAATGAGCATCAATAAGCAAAGCTCATGTGATTGATATTGTAACATTTTCAAATTTGAAAAGAAAAGCAACAAAATGGAAAAACAAACAAAAGCCAAAAAATGCAAAATCACAGCCCGAGTTTCAAATGCACTTTTTTTGAAAATGAGATCACTGGAAAATGAAAATTATCCTTATTGACAATGAAAACGTGTTTTAGTTTAAAATAAAGGCAGAGAATTTACAGTACAAGGCTGCTAATATTCTGTCTTTCTTTTATCTTTAACTTTCATAAAGTTTATCGAATATTTTGGCACGACTGTACTTGTTCTATTGCACTCAGTGTGAGTGTTTAATTTAATTGAAAGTATAAATTGTTACGTTTATAAGTATGTATTACAATAACCATAACTGTATAGAACAATATAGAAAATAAAAATAAATGTAAAATTCATTATGAAATTAATTAAAAAGAGTAACAAACAACCTTTGAAAGGCATTTAACAGTAGTCAGTCTCAAGCCAAAGATACACACAGAAAAGAGTTATAATAAAATGTACATGCAAAATGCTCCTTGAAAGGGCCATCAAAGCTTACTTCACAAACGTAAATATTTCCTATAACGAAATGTTGAACGATCAGGCACGCTATGACGTTTGCCAAGATGATCTCTACCAAGTGCTTATGCACCACGAACTTACGGCTACAATCTACGAAGACTTGGTCCGTCCGTTAACGTGTAGAATCGTGAAGCATCTAAAGTTGTAAAGATTATAAAACTCTACTTTCTCATCAAGGAAACCTAAGGATTTTTTTGTATACAGCTAAATCACGTTCAAATGATAGTTGACCGCTAAAACAATTTAAATATGATTTCGAAAAGTTTGTTTTTACTCATGTTTTTTATACCTTACAAATCTATCTCGAGTGTATTTATAAACATGAAACTGATCAGACCGAATACCGACAGTGTAAAAAAAATCAGTGCGTAGTGAGTGTGCATGCGTATAATCGCTGAATTGTTAAGCTAGCCCCTTTACATTCGCGACATGACCATATATCGTCCGTCGGAGAGGAGCTCCCTGGTGTCGGAGGGCGAGCCCGGGCTGAGGCTGGCTGTCACCGAGGCCTGCGAGTAGGTGTCCTTGTTGAACCTGCCTAGCCGCCGTTCGGCCTCGGAGGTGACCGAGAGCTCCTCCTCGGCGATCTGCTCGAGGGGCAGCTCGCGCAGCGCCTCGCCGTTGGCCGCCAGGGCGTTGACGAAGCCGTGGGCGCGCTCCGCGGGGGGCTCCGTGTAGGTCTCGGTCACGGTGGCGGGCAGCACTTCGGTGGCGCGTGCTCGCCTCGCGTTCTTCGTGTGCATTCCGCCCGTCTCCGCGTCCCGCTCCAGGCGGTGGCCCGAGCGCGACCGAGTCAACTGCCTCTGCACGTAATCCTCCAAAGCGTCCTCCTCGCTTTTGGTGAGGTACTTGTGCAGCGCGATCAGAAATATGCCGATGCCGAGGGCGAAGAGGCCGGAGCACACGAGCTCGTTGAACCAACTGACGGAGCCGACGCTGCTCCAGGAGGTGACGTCGTCGGGCAGCCAGCCGGAGCCGATGAGGAAGACGCCGAGCACGAGGAACACGACGCCCAGGTGGAGCATGCCCACCGAGGAGACGACCTCATTGTCGGTGGGGCGCTGCTTGTTGGGCCGCCGGCGCTCGAGGCTGCCGGTGGAGCAGTGGGGCGAGGTGACCCCGGACTCGGAGGACTGTAGCGAGTAGCGGCGTTCGCGGGCGCGCTGCTGCTCCGCGCGCCGCTTCCGCTCGCGGCGGATGGCGAGCGCCGAGTGCAGACCCACCGCGTGCATCCTGCAAGCACGGGCACGGGTTAGCGAGGTCGCACCGAGCGCGCCGCGGGCCCCCGCACCCCCGTGCCCGTGCCGTGCCGCGGCGGACTCGCGCCCCAAGTGACATTTCCTCATTTCGTTACCTACGTTCGCGAGCACTTTGCCCTTTGGGAACGTCGCTACGGCCCCTCGCAGCTTTCCGGCTTGGGAGACAGTCCCGGATTACTGGACGTCGTGCTAACAGCCCCTACATACCGCAGACCGCGACTTAATGCCCAGACCCTCAGTAAAGAACGCGCTAAAATTTATAGTGATCGGTTCGTGAAATAAAAATTTTTTTTTATTATTGTCCATATGATTAATCCCTCCAATTTGTTATCACTAAGTGACACTTTAAATGTCTAGCTGTTACCTTAAAATGCAACTAGTTGTTGCATTTTAAGGGTTTATTGGGAAAGTTTTCGCTTTTTTATAGTATTTGAATTTTTCTCATATTAGTGGACTATAACTCTTTGAAGACTTCACGGCAGGTTAAGAAAAGACGACGTAAAGTTCAATATTCTCAGTTTGCATAATGATAAATTATTATCTATCATAATAGCATTCATAGTTTGACATTCTAACGTTTATTATGATTCTTTACTTAACTTATCATTATGATTGTTTACTTTAGTCCGACCTAATTTCTAAAACAGTTTCATTCACATCATTTACTAAAAACAATGAATGAATTCATATCATGGTATAAAAAAAAAACTTTTAGTTAAAACCTGACGTGTGACAGCGTCTGACTGTAATTTGCATTAAACTTGACCCGTATTTAAAATGATCCATGAAATTGTATTCCATATGAGCGACGCTGCGTTTGAGTAGGCGAAATAAAGTTTGTCGTAAGCATTACTTGGGTTTAGATTGACCTTGATGCCTATCTCTTTGCCCATCTCTACGTTTAGTGCCGTCCCGGATAGCATTTTTATTTCCGACTCTTATAAATGGGACGCAATCTATCATGGTCAAACAGATGAAAGATCAAATTGTTCAGTGCCGTTAACGTTTGTATTTACCTGACACAAATCTCGAAAGCTCGCTTAGCAACCGTCGATATGGGTTACCCGGAGCGAGCTTGAGTTATTAGATAAAGGTTCTGTTGATAAAGATTCTATTCTGCCCGTATGCTTTTAGGAGCCGCTTTACCAAATATATAATTTTTTTTTTGCCATGATCAATGGAACAGTTTAGGAAATTGTAAGAGGGAAATAAAAAATTATTAGTATTTTACGTATCGTACTTTAAGATTATTTTTCAAGTAGCTTGACTTAAATATTAACTTGAACAGGAATAAAATTAATTAGCATTGTAATTATATACTACATAGCAGGCATGGGTTGCGAATTATCAGAAATATGCGTTGGTAGCAACCAACAGTTAACAGCAGTTAATCTTATGTTTCCAGAGTAACGCGTGCCGAGTGACGTTGTGCGTGATGTTATGACTGCCAGTTAATTGCCAGACCTGCTTGTTGGTGTTGAAATAACCAGGTCAAATCTCTTTAGTTCATCATCAAACATTTCATTTAAATTGTGGTGCGTGAAAATTTGTATTGCCACATTTGATACTAGAGATAACGTAAATTATTTGATAAAAGGTTTTCATTTCAGGAATATGGCGTATGTTTATTGTGATATCCAGTGTGATTGGGAATGCGATTACAGACACTAAGGATGATGACTTCGGATATATTCCTTATTGTACGAAATGCAGAAATCTGAAACACTTCTACTCCTTAGGTGCTCCATAAGTTTTTGGTACTTTTGTATAATTAATGCAAAAAAGTGCAATGATTTCTTTCAAGGGATGTTTAAATTACTTTTTATATTTAGTGTACGTCGACTGATTGCAGAAATAATGAAAAAAAAAATGAAAAAAGTTATTTTCGAATATATCGGTTAATAAAAAGGGCAAGAACGTTTGTACCGTCTGTTGACGATGTCTGTTGTACGATGAGGCTGTCTCGTGCAGGTAATCGTTATCCCGTATAGGCGTAGCGCCAACTGTGCCTGGATCCAGATACGTCGACATTTTCCCGTTTGAAATATTTAAACTGTTAACGCGTTTTGGAGGCCAGCCAATCGGCCACGTTTCAATCGAACACTTGCATTTCGGTAAACACACCTGGCAACGGGAAACGAGGATGTGTTTGCTTGTTCCCAAATTATTCGTTTATTCAAACAGCAACAGGTTCGTGCTTTTTTTTGTATTAAGAATATATCAAATATAAGATAAGTAAATTTTATTTACGTATGTCTGTTAGTACCAAGTGTAAAGTTCATAATTATATCAGAAGCAATATGACGTTAAAATCTCGTTCAATAGAGAAAATAATATGATAATATTTGCATTGCGAAAACAATTGCAGCACTTCCGCATAGTGACACAAGGTTGAGAAATAAAAATATAGAATTACATAAGTACATAAAATATTTTTCAGAATAATATTTGTATGTAAAATACTTATATGTCCAGTTTCTTTATTGTGGAGAAAGTAAAGAGATATTATTATTTTATTATTGTTCTTATAAATATGTGCACATAAACCACCATATAAAAATGATTGCATCCCAAGAGGTTTTATGACGTTGTTATGACCGTAAATGTTGTAAGTTGAACATCGTATTTATAATTATGCCATACAGAGTATCCAGAAGTGGATGTCTTCGAGGGCTTTATATCGAGTAATAAAAGTGTCCCGGGATACTAAACTCCGATCCAGGCCAACAGACTAGCCGCTCAGTCATTGCTCCAGTTTTCTGGTTACAATGTGCCGAATGGTGCATCTGTTTCCGTTGATCGCCTTGTCGAAGAACGAATGGCTAACATCGATTGCAACGTCTTCAAAAACCAATGTATTTTTTATGTTTGCAGTGGATTCAGTAATATTTCGAATTGAGATGAGTAAATTCCTCGTATATCAGAAGTCATAGTCATTATATATAGTCAGTCTCTATATGTTCCACTACTGGGCACCCACCACCACGTGGCCCCACTGCGTAATGGCGGACATTTAAGATTTTTTTTATGATTCTTAAATATGGAGATTTCCTCACGATGTTTTCCTTCACCTTCACTTCACTTAAAATTGGTAATTATAAATATAACAAATTCATTGGTGCCGTCACCAGGTTTTGAACTTAGGTTGCTCGAGTATATTGAATTAAAAACGAGCGCCCGGTCATTGACATTGACATACTAACATAGTTTCTAAGTTCCTGTATACTAATATCTATGGACCACGGTCCGAAATAAACTGTTATTATTATTATTATTATTGAGCTACCACGGCAAACATAAAATATGATAAATGTATATCAGAATTTGCATTACAAATGTCGCTCATAAAATTTACTAAACTGACTTAAAAAAAAAGAAATATGCAGAACGCTTATTATATTAATACATCGAATTTTAATACGAAATCATTTCATACAGTTTTAACTGAATAGTTGGCAAGTCACGTCCGCGGATGCTTCGTTATTTAGCCCTGCCAAAACTAAAATTGAAAACATTTTGTTGCCTATTACACTGTTAAGGAGTTTCTGGTAGACCAAAATGCGTGGAACTTAATTGATTGACTCGTATATGGGATAGCTATTAAATTGTATTAAGGCTTAATATACTGTAACGTATTTTAAAAGAGCAAGTGTTGATTTCCTAGCCAGCTCTTCTCAACAGAACTGCATTTCAAGCCGGTAGTAGCTTTCACACGAACATGAATATATAAAATTGGCGATTCAAAAGTCTATTTGAATAAATATATTTTGATTTGATTTATGGAATTATGAGAGCACCACCATATCACTTAATTTTGCATCAGCACTGATAATAAGAAACCTAAGTAATGTTTGACTTTGCAATAGGATTTTATGAAGTATATTTCCTTGGCTTCTCAAGCATTACTAATTGCGTTAAGTATAATAATACTGGTTTAAATTGGTATACAGTCGTTTTATCGGCATGCGCTCCTAAATGTGACACGTTAGTCTCCTAGTTTGTGGCACTTCCTATAGACGAAAGGTTGTCCTAATCTAGCATAGTTTATAGAGATGCGAAACTATTTTGTTTTAGAGGATAGCCCATAGTAAACAATAAGAGAGAAGCTATACTATACTATTAGACTAAGAAAGAATTTTTGAAAATTTATTCCCTTAAGTGTTTTCAAAAGGGTTTTAGAATATTTTCTTTAAGCAATATTAAAAAAATTAAAAAGACGTACGAAATCATGTGCTACTTCACGACAGCTCTTGAAAGGTTGATTTCCAAGTCCGTTATTACACCGTCAAACAGTAATGTGCAGACAATACTGTGTTCCAGCTTAGGGCCATTGTAGCCAGCGTGATTAATGGACTTGACTCCACTTGAGCCACGTTGCAGCTCCCGTTGCTGCTGAATGAACCGGCTCGAACTGAATAAGTATCATGATCTCACACAAAAACGACGCAAAGTGGAAGTGTTTTTGCTTCCGCGTTTCGTCTGATGAGCCCTTTCCTTTCCAAAAATTCCCACCTTACAGGCGGGCAACGCATATGCAAAACATTCGACGTTGCAAATGTTCATGGGCAGCGGTTATTGCTTTCTATCAGGTGAGCCACTTGCTCGAGAGAGGATATAAGTACCACAACCTCGCAGAAAATCGGCGTAAATGTAAAGTGTTTTTACCTCCCTCCCTCCCCTCCCTACCTCTACCTC
>DWHQ01001712.1:0-10391 GCA_018247955.1 Eurytides marcellus marcellus | reverse complement strand
AGAGGATTTGGGTGAGTTTCGGACTTCTCGAAGAATCGAGTTGACAGTTCGCGGAAGTGCTCGCGTATCGTCGGTAAAAACATTGCATTCTATGGTCCGAGGGATGAACGCCGAAGCTCATTCTTCATATTTGACGCGGTGCCGCTTGGACCTAATGTCATCCATTTGACTGCCTCGCCTTATTATTGTCGTTCCAACAAACGTGTCATTAATGTAAACTCCAATCAATTATATCACTTTGAATTATCTACTGCCTCGAGCATGCCCACACTAACTTAACTAAAATATGTCTTCTTGTCTAACGATCTATCAACTCTCCATAAATAACTCGGAATTTAACAATGTGTTCTGCAATCAGCCGTATCATAGAATAAGCAAACCCGAAAAGTGGGTAACACTTTATTCCTTTCAATCGTGCACCGTTGTCACCACAATGTCGATAATTAAATTTTAAGAATAAGCGCGTTTTCATTTAATAAGCGACACACGAATCGTCGCCATATTTGTCCCGGCACAGTGGACAATTAGCACGCGGGACGTGTTAACGACACAAATTTGGGCTTTTCGGAAATTTCTATAGAAAACTGTAAATTCTAATGCGGACGGTTCGTTCTATTTAGAAATAATTCACGACAACATTTACGATCTTCATTTATATGCTAATATTATTATATTATACAAGTTGAAAACATATAAGGAAAAAATTAAAATTCAAAAGCAAATCGTGTGGCAAATTTCATTTAGATTATTTTTATTACTTTGACTTTACATAGAAGATAGATGATAGACAAGTTTATCAAAAACTTTTATAGATTCAACAGTGAATGACGAAGATAAATAGGAAAAACAACAAGCGTCATACTGAATTTGTCGCAGGAGTCAGGTGGGGGGAGAAAATAGGCAAAGTCGCTGTCACGCGATTCATTGCAGAGCTTGCTATCAATAAGCCCATTGAAAATGTAAAGTATACGTTAACGGTAAAACTAATTATACTCCCGGCCGAAGATTCGAGCCTCTCACGACAAAGCTACGTAGGCAGTCGATGGATGCGCAAAAAACGAGTCGTGAGGTGAACACGAAAACATCTCGACAAATGGACCCCAAAAAAGATGATGTGACATCCAACTATCAAACGGCGAGCGATTGGACGGATTTGAGACAAAAAACTACGATATTATAAAGTGAAATATAAAGGATAAATTCGATTCAGTAACAGTTTACTTCGATTTTTATGAAAGAAATTGTCTTAGTGATGTTTAGTGATGATCATGGTAAGTCAGGGGTCCACAATGACCTCGTACGCGAATATGATACGTAGATTGGCCCATAAATTAAATAATATAATATTAGTATCTGGGATTAACATTGACAACAGGACATCTACCATCTGAACCTGTCCCTCGACCATGAGCGTTCTAACGTTTTTGAAACGCCAGAGGAAAAATTAAAAACAAAACGCGATACAATCCGTAAATTTTATTCATTTCATAACATAAACTTTCGCTCGCCAAAAGTTAAACAAAGTCAAGAGACTCGTCAAGAAATATCCTCCAGATAACATAAAGCCTCATTAACGTTACATACATAAGAACCGTATTTTACAATGCCCTCTCGCTGAACAATTGAGACGATGTTGAGTCCCATAAATATTGCGTTATCTCGTCGCCCCGGAACAACAAAAATGTGGGACGATTTCATTTCGGGCTTACGGAGTGCGACGTGCTGCAGGGCTAACGCTACGTAGGTACCTAGTTATCTTGAGCGACAAAAAGCGATCTCATTTAGTCCCACCGGTATCAACAAAACGTGAAAGGTAATTTCATACTGCATTTTTCCGTTTGACACGCCTCCACAAGCACTTTGCCCTTTCCACGTTTATTGTTTTTTTTTTTCTTCAACTGATCAACAATAATATTAACTTGACGGACGAAACACTCCGTGATTCCATTCGAGCGTCTCACGCTTCTTACGGATCCGTTTCTTTACGACTTTTTCGAATCGGAACCGAGTAAAAACTAATCAATGTCGCCTTTGTCGACGGCGTAAATTATTTTGATTGTCGCGGCGTACTTTTGCCTTACAATATCACAATGTCTATTTGTGATTTCACCCAGTATTCGTGCGGTCGGCCCGCGCAGATGTTGCACACAATAATGGCGACATTATGAAATATCACAATTAGTTGCAAGTGCGACCGAATGCGCACATGCGACATTATCACTATTTTGTCTTATTGTTGCGTACAAATATGAACTCGAACGTGGTTTGGGGAATTCGTTATAATCCGAGCCGATTCTATTGTGATACGGGACGGGGAGCCCGGACTCCCCTCTTCTGAACGCGCTTAATTCAATCATTAGCGAATTTTCGAAAATATTGATCCACCCCGTCGAACGTTGTTCCCGCATGTTTGAAAATCGAATGACGCGATATTCAATCCCAACGGAACTTTCGAATGCATCGACCTTTGCTCCCCAACTACGTTTGTCGTTAAGATTCATGCGAACATTTTCCAAAGGATTTGTCGTATCGATCACGCCGAAGGTTCGGCTCAGCGACGCTCGCGGAACGCTCGCCGATGCGGTCATTAAAGTGCGCCGTGAATAAATTAAGGCGCGGTCATATTGTACAGGTGGAGCGGACGCTCCGGGCCAAGAGTGGGATGGGAGAGCGTGTCGAACACCGGCCGAGTTATTAATAATCCGCATTCACGGGCCGCACGAGCGTGGAGCTCGCCCGCGACGACATTCCGCGCCATTGTCCCGACGCTCCGCCCGCGACACTTTTGTCTATCGCTGATAAATCACTGCGTTGGCCCACGATCTCGATGTGGACATTATTTACCTCGAGGGCCCGTCGATTAATTAGTATAACACCGCAGATAAGATAGACGGGGAAAGCGATTGCTTTCAATTTCCTCTCGAGGGGCACTCGGTGCGGAGTGCGCGTTAAGCGCGGACAATCGGAGATAAAGCGTACGAGACGAGCGCACCCTTAATCCGGCGATCGGAGATTGTGAGAAAACGTTTTGTCGTGGGGTGCCCGCTCCGCATTGTTCCGTGACGCCTAATTCGGACCCGGACGGTTGATGTGGGCGAACGGCCGATATGCCGGCCTGCAATTAAAGCTATGAGATGCTAATGGACCTCATTCGACGGGGTAAGGTCGCGATAATGGCGCTGTTGTCCACTAAAACGTGATTTCTTAATCGCGCACCGTTCGACTCGTTATAAACTGATGGGACTGTGAAGGCTATCGCATTTTTCAATTCGATACCGTCCGGCACTTTAGTTTTCCTTTTTCAAAGTGTTGTTTTTTTTTCTGGTCGTTTTTAAAATCGTTTACAGCCATACTATTGTATCGGTTAATTGATGGAACAAAAAATGTGTTTACATTAGTTTAATCAACGTACATACTTGCGCTAAACACTCATTATCGCCGAATTGAAATGACCATCACTTTATGGCATTAACATCCTATCACTATAGGCGCATAATATCGTAGACTGTAGAGCTATGCCGCGCATTCTCGAGACACAGACCGCAGTGCATTAAACGTCTCATCCATTTATGCATCTCATATACGAAACACGGATAACGGTGTATCGATGTCGACGTTATCATAACCAATAATCATTTAATTACCAACAAGCGTTACGAATAGTAAAAACGGTAGTCTATTTACTTCACCTTCTGGGTACGCATTTCGTATGGAGTCGGTTGTACGAACATGCATTTGTGCTTACGAACATTAGCATAACGATCTTAGCGCGAGAGTGGTCAGGCCGTCCGGCGTGTTATTAAATTATCCAAGTGTCGCGCCCCACACGACGAGTCTCCCAGACACGTTGTCACCCGTCCAGCGATTTAGTCGCTTTAAATTGATGCGATTGCCCACGACGCAGCTTTGATTCGAGGCCCGTTTCATTTGGCGGTTACTTGGTCGTTCCTCTCTGACCTCCGATCTAGGGAGCGTGTGCAGAACGCACTCCTCGCTCCCGATGTGGGAATATGCTCACCGCTTGAGGCACCCTATCAACAACATCTATATATATATATACGCTTATTATTCAGCGAAAGTGAACAGCGCTTGTTTAGCTTTAGGGAGTAATTAGCGGAGTGCACCTTATCCAGAGGTTCGATCGTGGGTATTAATTGCTGAATTAATAATCGACCGTATTTTATCGAACCGAAGGGTGTATTCGGATTACAAATGTTGCTACATAAAATTATGAGATAATTTTTAATTACATACCACATGAAATAAACTCGTGATTTATTACGTTTTTGCAAATTTAACATTTTTAATTCGTTTTAAAACTGCCCGCATAATTGTATTAAAAATACTAAAGTGGTATACGCAGAATTGTAACTATTGCATATATCAAACACAAGTGGGAAAAACCCAGTTTGATACAAAAATCCTCCCACACATGAATTTAAATTTTCGAATGTACGAGACTATGACATATCATTGAAATAATGCCGGATATGATGTCACATTACAAATCCTTAAATATTTTATTACTTAATCAGTTAATTAAAATACATCAATAAATAATCTTGTCATTGTATAGTTATTTATAATTAAAACGAACTCACAATTAGCATAATAATGATAATGAAAACAAAAAAAAAACGAAATGGTCAAGGCAGATCGAAAAAGGTAAACAGCGGACTGTTACGAAATAGCATCACGAATCAACATGGCGGATAGATCTATTGTAGGCAAACACTATTGTTGCTCACGAATGGTAATTGGAACGAGGGTCGAATCTTATTGATTAGCGAACAAAAATTTGTGAACAAAGCGCCCATGGGACCGTCCGACCACCGCCCGCATGAAATAACCAACTTACCATATCAATAGGTTATTTTAATATCGACACGCATCATTTCATTTAATTGCAATCGCGAACGAAACGTACCTGCGTTTTGTACGGATTCAAATAGCCGGACGGTCGTGTTCCGTTCAATATTTACAACAACTCGGCCACGTTAGTTACATGTCAATTAGTGTTGTATTAGAAAAATAATTGACGTTAGGAACGCTCTCGGTCGTTAATAAAATAATGGAGGCTCGCCTTATAAGTCGGGAGAACTGTTGCACCACAAATTTCAAAAGCCAAGCCGCCATGTCATTTTGCCGACGTACCGCTACATATTTAATTCAGAAGAATTATAATCTATAGCGAGAGATGTAAATCAGATATGGACACACGTCAATGAGGGCTGTCGTCAAAGTTATCACGACTATGCTTGACTATTGCCAGCACGTCGGTTAATAACTCCCCGCATGACCAAATTGGGAACTGTACATAACTAGGCCATACGCCGCCTAATACGGATTTCAACTCAGGAATGCTTCTAATTATTGCGATACTTGAAGCATCAATAAATCATCTATTGCAGTGGAAGTTGTGCGTCGAACACTGAAAAATGTTCTCGCGTATCGTGTAATAATAATTTTGTCGTTGCACGCTACTCCCCGGAATTAATGCCGTCAGCCGTCACTGGAATCCGTTCAAAAGTGTTAAATCAGTTACTATAATAATGATCGATGCCGTGCCGACCAAACAGCCCGCAGCGGGGGTGTTTTACCCCGCTATACAAATAAAATATTTTTATTATTAACTATTTCTCCGTCCCCCTCGCGCACACAGCCCACTCACTAACGCCGTCACAGTCGCACCGTTTAATCGAAATCATATTTCTGTTTTGTCATTATGGTATCGCGTTCAGAGTTCCTCTCCTTTGTCCCCGATTTCGAATCGTCGGTTTCTTGTTTCCAATGTGCCTCTCGTTTTGTTCCCTTTTTCGATAAATCACAGCGTTAGGAATATGAGACCATCCCGCGGAGTGCTCGTTTTATCGGGCCCAGGATTACGTCAGATCTTATCCGTTGACATTCGTACTTGGCATGGGAGTCATGAACGGCCCTATATCAACACCGTAATTGGTCGCGTCGCCATCTGTCGACTAGTAGTCGAGTTTTTTTCCCTCACTTTGTTTACCGCGCTGCCCTAATGAACCGTGCCGCGCCGCATCCCATTAAAAGGTGCAACCGTGTCAAAATTTTACAATATTGTTTAAGGATCTAAGACTGAGCCATATGAGCTCCTTTCATCATCGCCCTTACCTGTGGGGGCTCACAAAAAACACCGCAGGTAGCCCATTTGTTTGTTATTAATTCTCGCTCCGAATCTCGCCTCTTTTTTTCACCACCATCGACCACTTTAATATCGTAAGAGTATTAATTATAATTATAAATGGACCTCGTCGCGTTCGTTATAAGCTGTTGCCCTTTAGTTTTGATTCCAAATTTAAATCTGATCATTTATCATGCGACAATGTCGGCTTTATCTCCGTTGGATTTTTTTTTAAGATTTATTATTCCGTAGCGATGCGACCAACTCGGGAGTAGGTGCGTCACGAATTACAACCGGAGTTCTTTGTTACGCTGCAAGCTGTATCTGAAATATCAATTACATCGTTCCATATTTCGATGCTTTCGATTTGATAAAACAACGGTTAATTACGTTTCAATCGCCAATAATCTCTTTCTAATCTGCACATATCTGAAAATTACAAACGAACATTTGCAGTCGTACATTTCACTTAACTTATGCACACACGACTAAAGTAGTTCACGATAACTTAAGCCACGGGGCACAGCATTCGCCTTTCCATTTCATTAATTTCGTAATCGCATTATCGATAAAATCTAACTGAGTTAACGGAAAACGGACTCAATTAAAAACAGATGAAAATGGACGATCGCTGTACATAAAACACCAAGCCTATTGCCGCATACAGACTCGAGCGAAACGTCACGGTGAATGCTCCGACGCGAATTATCAAGAAAACACCCAAACACGCTTTCTGCACACACTAACAGACGTAAAGAATGATATTTAGTGTCAACTAGGCGACGGTGGTCCAACGGTTTCAACGTTATTATACACTTTGCACACCTACACCATTTCTATTGAAAATACGTCGTACCGACATCCTAATGCTTTACACATTAACCAGTACTGTGAATGTTATTACTAAGTTTAATCGGCTTGAATTTAGATTAGATGTCACCTGATGCAGGATTGGCTTCACTAATTAGATCCCCACAATATATCCGATAACAGTTAGAGATTGTCGCTTATAGTGCCAGTACTTGTTGCTGTAGGCGCGGAATGGAGATGGCTAATTGGTAAATTTCTACGTAATCATTACTAATATTAGACATTTGAAAGTGTAGCATATACACTTGTCCTTTCTTGAGACCGGGAGTCACATAGGCTTCGATTATTCCAAAATATTAGAGAAAAATTGCCCAAAATCAAATTCCAGTCGAACGAAGATGTGGACAAAGGCTGATGGCGTAGACAAGTATCTATTGTAATAATCCGTGTTGTAAACAGTGTACAAAATACACGAAATTAATTGGTGAAGCGAAAAAGCTTTGGAGGGTACCGTCAAAAATTATTTACGACATTAGATTGCGAATCAGCTTTTAAAACGTGTAATATTTTTTATTTCATTATTATGTTAATGAAAAAGCTTTTATTTTTTTTGCATATAAAAATATCACATTAAACTTTTTTTAAACATACAACAAGTTTCATTTAAGTTCATAATACTTAAAAAATATAATACGATTATTTTACTTCCACGGCTAAAAAAATGACAAATACAAATTAATTAACTCTTTACAAGCATTGTTATTAAACAACTCTTACAGCTTTATTCATTCCAATAACCGACTTAATAATTCTAAAATGGTAGCCAACACAATTGTAATCAATTGAATTTATTAAGTACCAGTGAAGTCTATTAAGCAGCGACTTAGAGCAGCTTTGATAATGTCCCAATTAAGTGACAGCCGGTCTAGCGGTGTCTCGTTTGCAAATTTAAAAATCTCAATCCTTTACAAAGTCGGTACGAACGTTGCCAATCTAGGCCGTGGTTACCTAATCCTTCGTATCGACTGGAGTCATAGCCGAGCGCATGCTGGTTCACCGATAATGCCCACATGTTACCCCGCCTCCTTTACACTTTACCGTATCCGTGCAGCAATAAAACCTTAAGGCAGTGACCTCAAAATCGCACACCGAGCACTTTGACTATTGCCCGAATCTCTGACCTCAGTATTTATAAACGTGATCATGACAAATCTATTTTCATGAGATCATATGACCTATTTTCATCCTTGACTTATGATCGAATTGGAACAATGAATATTTAGTTTGCTATTTATCTTATAGTTCAGGAAACGTAAGCGGCACTAACGTAGCGCCGATAGAATTCTGTGCTCATGAGATTTCAGCGGTTCTCAAACTGTTAACTTGTAGGTTACTAGTCAATATATAAAATATTGTTTGATTATTGTCGATAACGCCTATTAAACAAGTTTTAGTTCATATTGAATTTTAAATGAAACTTCATTGAGGGTATCTTATAGAAGAAATTATTTAAGTACAATTCGCGGTTTTATGAATGTGAAGAGATTCGGAAACGAAACGTGTTTAAGAAGCTCTGTTGCAATACGGTCAACGCCAGTCGGGTCTTAAGCTGATTTATCGCAACTCGAGCATTAGGTGTCTATCGGGGGGCCCCGTCTAACCATGAATTGTCCACGGAAAGCACCTATTGTGATAGGTGAAATTTATACCCCTCGCACCGCGTGGGAATGGGGCAATTATGACCCGCCCGGTGTATTAAGATATCAGACCGATTTCGGACTTAGTCATGAAAACGTTAATGTCTCACATTGATATCCGATACAGTTAAACTTCTTGCGCTTTCTAAGCTAGTCGTGAACATTACAAAATACAAACACGACGGTAAATGTACTACGATAACGTCACAAACAATCGTAAGTACTTAACAAAAATCTTCAACGAAGTGCGAATCCGAGTGTTTTGGCTGAATAAATAAATAAAAAATGGCGGATGGAGCCCGCGTTACTTCTCAAATTGAATATTAGATTGAAATTACTCGCCCGGGCAACCTCACCCGGGCTTTGTTGCCCGGTTGGTACGTAAGCGCGCACAAACGCCGATGGGAATTTTAAATTAGCATTCTTTCTGTGCGGCGCACCATACCACCAGCGGCCCCTACCCCGTCTTAATAATAAGGAAGAATTGAGTTGTTATACACCCTTCTCGGTGGAGGCGCGGGTGCAGCGGCACACCTCGCGTACGAGCCTCCATTGTAATTGAATTCGGATATTCTTTCGGGGTGGCAGCGGGGAGGTCGCCCGCGAGCGGAGTATGTAAATGTCGATATGGAATTCTCGCGTTGTCGCCGCACAGCGCCCTCGGTTATTACTTCAGAAGTACTGCGCCTTTAAACGGGAGCCTCTCGAATTATTATTAGTTATAGTGATAGTAAAAATACTTCAAACCGAGTTCGTATCCCGTTATCGTTAATAATAAATTTATAATTAAAGATATCTACCAATTTACAAGATCGATACGAAATGACTAGTAAAAAAAATATAAAATCCTGTTAAAAAAATTCTTACAAATATGTCGGAAACGTATCGTAAAAAAACGCTTGTAGGATAGCCGTCATATTTACCTTTCCGTACTAAAGTTCGTGCAGCAATGGCACAGAGGTGAAAGTACGGTTCAACTGGTAACTATTGTTAACTTTTGATCGGTTAAGCTATATGTTTAAAATCATCTCGTAAGTAAGCTTGTGAGGGCTCTCGTATCGCTCCGGTCGAAATAGGTCGTATTTATTTGATCGGCCTTCCGAGAAGTAACATGGCATGATTCTGCTATGTAATTACAGAAGGCTATTAACATCGTCCGTGTACAAACATGGCGGTTGATTGTGGGTTAGGTTTTAATTGCGCACACGCATCCCGACGCCGGCTTAGAGCGATTACAATGTGGAAAAACGTGGGAATTTCTAATCGCCCGCCGCCCGGACCCTAGATCTAGACCGCGCCCATATAAACCTCCTAACGGCCATGGCGAACGTTGTGTACTGCTCTAAATACAAATGGAAGTAAAACTAAAAACGGTAGTATTTTAAATGTTACAAGTTCGAATTCTAAATGGAATTTTTGTTATTTATTTTAAATTTACTGATTGTGTGTCGTTTCCCCCGGAGTAAATTTGTTGATCCTACAAATAGTTGTTGCGAGTCTTGTTGTATTTCGTTTCAATGATTTCATATTTACGAATCCTTTGGGGCACAGTAATATTCCCCAATACTCGATTATTGTGCGATGACTTCAAGAACGAATAAGAACCATGATTTAAAATACCTGTGCGTCGCGAGACGCCCGATAGAAGCGATAACTTAAACTAATCTAAGTAGAATTATTTAATGTTGAAATTGTTTAATAATTTTATATTCTACAATAACTTTCAAAAGCGGCGA
>DWHQ01001711.1:0-10392 GCA_018247955.1 Eurytides marcellus marcellus | reverse complement strand
ATTCCTAAATATTTATCAACGCAAAACAATAACCAAACAAGTACAAGGGAGCCGCCATATAATATAATGACAATTGCGACACCTGGTCCTTACGCGGCACTCATCTGTGGTAAATAAACAATCCCCATTTATGGCATACTCATTGTGTAAAAGATAAGAGAAATGGTGTTTAAACCGTCATATTTCATTCAAATGCCTTATTTTTGTCTTTTACTTAAATTTTTTTAATGAAGAGTATAATCGTTGTATATAAAAGTTACAAGTATTGTTGCATTAAATGTAAAAGTTCGGTGTACTTTTAAATGTTGTTTTTTTCTCTTTTAATGGTAGGACTCTATTCACAGTCTACCCTGGGTAGTGCTGGTGCGATGTCAGTTACTCTACTGCCAAGCAGTAATATGTTTAGATTTGAAAGGCAACGTTAGCAGCTTAATTATTGGGCATAGAAGTATAACTTAAATTTGTGGGTGACGCCTGTAGCGCATGACCCAAACAGGTTCTGTATTTTATGTGTATATATACTTTATATTATATTTATATTTGTTAGATGTTATGGGTAGGTGTGTCGCTTACCATCAGGCGCACAATTTGCTCGTCTCGTGTCATAGTCAAATGTTGTCTTATTCAAAAAAGAAATGATAATTTTAGTTTAATATGTAGATGTGGACAAAAATTTAAATGCTATTTGTGAGACAATGTACTTTATGCACTTGTTTATTTATGGTTTAAATCGATTTCAGGTCCCCCCGGGCCCCCGGGCAAGCGTGGCAAGAAAGGAAAGAAAGGCGACCCAGGAGAACCCGGCCCGCCGGTAAGTGTGACACCACTCGTTAGACATACAACTTTCCTGATTACAACATACAAATATGTGTTTCCAATGCACCAGCGAATACATGCATTTCTAAAATGCCATCTATTTTATCAAAAAAGAACGACTCCTTTATCATATTTCTTTTATTTTTGTTTATCTTTTACAGGGGTTAATGGGTGCACCAGGCAAGAATGGATTTCCGGTATTTCCTTTGGGTTTTTTTTTTTATTTTCCTATTTTTTCCCCTATTTTTTATATTAATTTTTCTTTTTTTTTTCTCTTCATTTTTATAATTTCAATCTTTAAGTGCACTTTAGTTATGCCTTTTGCGCAAGTCACTCGAATATCTTTTTATATTAACTGCTGCATTACCATAAACGACTGAAGAAGTATTAATTTTAACTTTGCTCGCACCATCCCCGGCACAGTCGTTCTAAGTCGTGAGCTAGAGTCGCGGTCTAAACGTAAAAGTCTGTCCTCCCCGACGGCTATTGTACGCCACTGTGACGTTTCAGGGGAGCAAGGGGGAGAAGGGCGAGCGAGGCTTCATGGTAAGAGCCTTCCCGTAGCGACAAGTAGCAACCCGTAGCTAGCTCCCGCTCGCCACCGCTTATCCGGACCTCTGTCTAAACACTACTAACTAAAACATCCTATTAATTTACCGCTACGTCTTTTAGAAATTATTTAAAAAAAAAAGTTGGCTAAGGGTTTTTAATTATGCTGTGGGAAAACTATCATATATCGATATTTCATTGTACATTAAAATGTAGCAGTTTTATAAACGACTAATACTCCTACTAATGAATTTCCTTAGACGGTTTTACAGGGTTCAGTATACTTATTTTTCTCTTGACCTAAACCAGTTCCAAATCCAAAATCGAATTTTTTCTGTTCGTGAGTATTAGTATCGTTACCTTTCTCCTTCCTTCTTCTTTGTCTAACTTCTAACCTATTTAACAGTCTAAAACTATAGAGTTTTGTAAATATTAGATTAATATCTCTATTTCTATCATTTGTTCTCATTCTTAATACTGTATTTTTCGCAGGGACCAATCGGCTTGGACGGGCCAAAAGGGGATCCAGTAAGTTTAAACTTTCTTAATAATTTATACTTTTATGTTGGATTAAATTCGACTCCTATATTATGTAGAAGACGGTTCATGGTCAAATGATTCGACAGATATCAAGTGATCACTTTCATCTTATTATGAATTATTGTTATAAAATGTTACCGGTCTGACGTCCCACTCTATTTAGGATAAAAAGAAAACAAACAATAAAGAGAAATAATAGATTAAGTTTGTAATATCTAGATGAATTTAAATTTTATTAAGTAAATGAATGAACTAGTGGTAATTAATATGAAATTTCTACATACACTGTAATACCCGGAACCAATCTATCGCGTTATATATATGTTTCCTTTTCACTTGTTATAGTTTAAAACTATTTTATTGTAAATAAAATTTATAAAAATTATTTTGTAATAACACAATTGACACACGTGCAAAGGTACGCGAAGCTATTTATGAACTTTAGAAATCATTATAAATTTCACAGTACAGAAATATGTATGTAGGAAATCCCCGCGTTATACGGGGGAATTCCCATGCTATAGGGGGAATTGAAATCGCGTAATATGAAAACGCTATACGAGTATATAGATAAGGGTACCGGGTTATAGGGGGGATTACTGTATAAGTTTTCCATGTCCCACCCTACATAACGTAGTACCTCATGAGCGTTAAAATGTTTCAGGGTCGGCCGGGTGACAAGGGACAAAAGGGCGAACTGGGCAGTCCCGGTTTTGATGTTTTTGCAGCAGTGAAGGTACGTAAAATCTGAAACAATTTCATTGACTTGGAGTTTTATGTCTATATGTCACAACAAGGTTCTATGGTATTATACAGATCTAGCATTATATAGCCTAGGGGTAAAGGCCCGCGCTTTACAAATTGAAGGCCGTGGGTTCGAATCCCGCGGAGGGCAATGATTTTGTGTTGTTGTTATTTCTTAGTTGGGTTAGGGCATTACGGGCTGATCCCGATTGCCCCGATTGCCCGAAAAGTAAGATGATCCATGCATCGGATGAGCATGTAAAAAGTCAGTCCCGGCTTCTTGTCAACGCCATCTAGCGGTGGTTTGGAGAAGTCGTTATTAAGAGGTCGGTTTAATGTCCCCGCCTCTGCACCCGATCTCTCTCCGGTCATGTCGGTCATCCGTCCCATCGGGCTATGAGAGTAAAGGAAGAGTGCGTTCACTTGTGTCTGCGCAAGCGCTTGTACACTATAATATATCCTGCGCACTTGGCTGATCTCCTGTAGGTCGGCCGCCGTAGCCGTAATCGGTCTGGAGGACATCATTATTATACAATATTATAATAGAAGTACGACAGATAAGACAGTACAGTTACCAAAGACAGAACCTAACGGCAAGCATTAATGCCCGTGTTCATAAATCAGACTTAAAGCTAGAGATGAAGACTAGAATAATGATAGTGACAATAGTCTAACGAATTGACGTGTATTGCGGCGGTTGCAGGGCGTGAAGAGGTCCGTGGACAACTTTAAGATGAGTCCATATACCACCGCGGAGATCATAGCCGTGAAGGTACCGCAAGCCGAGCGCTCCGTAGTGCAGTGTGCCGCTTCTTGTGTCGCTTTTCGGCGTTGTTTGATTGTTTTTTAGTTCATTTCTTCCTTTTAACCTCTAATGAGTAAATTTGACATCGCATCGCTTGACATTTTTTTGCAATTTTCCACAGAGATTTTAAGTTAAAGTACGTTTGAATCAAGCCGATCAATCGACGCTCTTTTTATTTATGATGTTTTTATCGGTTTTTTAAGTAGAGCGAAAGCTTTTAGATAACAACAAAAGGCTACTTGAATTTTATTCTGCCAATATCGATACATAAATGTACATTTTGTTTTGTTTTGCTTGTATCACTCGAATGTGTGTGTGTGTGCGTGCACGTGTATTGACGCAGTGTGACTCTATAGGGCCTGCAGGCGGCCGGACACAACATCTCCGCCCACTCCATCATTCAGCTGAAGGTGAGTGCCAACATTGCGTACCCGAGACTTCGAGACCGTACGTATCTTATATCTCTATGTCGTATGCATTAAATGCAGGCAGCTAAAAGATTGTAGTGCTTTCTAAATCGTGTGCTTCAATACATTACACATTTATCCCGTTTATTATTCATTCATTATTTTATTTTTTAGATAATAATAACAAAAGCAATAATTGTTCAACAGTTCAATATTAAAATTTTTGTCACCTTCGCATACGTTTCTGGACAGGAGTTTACTTGCAGTAACTTTCTTGGGTTTATATTATTAAGCAAGATTGATTAATAATTATCTATTTAAGCTATGACACACTCTAAAGTCTTGCTATCGGTAGTAATATCGTTGCCAAAACAATAGATATTTTATTTTAACTTGAGCGCCTGCATGATACTTATTTTCTTATCAAATTGTTATTGATTAAAGGTATTTTGATGACAAGTTTGGCGCAGCTGCCAAACTCACTCACCTTATAACACAAGATATTTCTGTCTTACAACAGGGGTTATTAAAATACAATAATAAATTTCAGCACAGACCGCTATAAGGATTCGGTGCAGATGTGTGATTTTGACATACTTTTAAAAATTTTCTTTATATATTTTTTTACATATGCAAGTAAATCGGTACTCAAAATTGTTTATTACAAATTGACTAATTCATTTCAACAACAAATCAAATCAAATTATATTTTTTTTTAATGAGCCTTTACAAGCATCTTGCACATTTTGTTCGTGAAGAAGCTACCACCGACTCGGAATGCAGCTCTGTTGAGAAGAACCTGCGAGAAACTTAACAGTTGCTCTTTTAAAATACCGCTACAATATGTAATGTAATAGCTACCCCACATACGAGACAATCAATTAAGTTCCATGCATTTTGATCTACCAGAAACTCCTGAATAGTGTTATAAGCTTTTAGCAATACAATATGTTTAATTTTAGTTTTAAAAGAGTTACGTGGTAGATCTAAGATGTTTTGTTGAAATTTATTAAATATGTGTATACTAGGGCCCGAGAAGGATTGTTTCACCTTTGGGAGACAAAATCGAAGTCTTACAAATTTATATTTGTCTGTTAATGATTTTTATCAAATTATGACAACTTTATCGAATAAACAATATATTGTGAAGCAACCGTTAAATTCCACTCTTTTATAAACATCTTGCATGGAATCTCGAGTTCTCAGGTTATAAATACTCCGAGCTCTTTTCTGAAGAATAAATACCGAATTTATCTCAGCGGCATTACACCGCAAAACAGAAAACTATGAAAATAGCTAAAATAAATGAGTCTAGCTGTTTCAACATCCGTCAATTGTCTTACTTTCCCTACTGCAAAGACGACTTTTCTGAGTTTACCTGCGAGTGTATAGAGATGGGGGTTCCACAACAAATTAATTAATACTGACATTGAAATTTCAGTTCAGGCTGTTTGAGTATATAGTAGATTTATCTTTATCGTCGTCTAATTGACGAAACGAAAGGTGTCTTTAAAGCCAATTTGATTTATACATATTCCTGCGCTTGTATTCTGGTATTGTTCACAAAATAATAACACAAGTAAAATTATGCTGCTCTTCAGGGAGAGCCAGGAGAGCCGGGCCCACCGGGGCCTCCGGGTGTTGCTGGTGTCGCCGGTGCAGCCGGCGGGGAGGGCCGGGCAGGGCCGCCCGGAGCCCCGGGCCCCCCGGGCCCTGCAGGCACCCACGGAGATCCTGGCCCTCAAGGACCGCCGGGCCCCCAAGGCACCCCTGGCCACAAGGTGATGCGGGCGTCCCTTCTCAACACTTTACCTTATTCACTACCGATCTCAGCAATAATGGTTCGGGATTTGAAGGATAGTTGTCAACCTCAATAATACAGCAATGTAATACTTTTTAATAGTTTTCATCTTACATACACATGCATATACTATAACTTTTACATACTATAACATTTTTATGGAGTAGGCTAGCAAACGAGCAAGCGGTTCACCTGATAGTAAGCGATGACCGCCGCCCGTGGACATTTGCAACTTAATAGAATATGCAATTGCGTTGCTAACCTTAAAGGGGGGAAGTTTTTGAAAGAAGGAGGGAGGAGGAGAAAATGAGAAGTAAGAGAGGGGATGAAAGTAGATGGAGGGGAATGAAAGAGGGAGGGAGGCGGGCCACCGGCCACCTCACTCATCGGATGAAACGCACAAGCAAAAACCACCACATTGCCGATTTAAAACTTACAATCCGAATCCATTTTTATATTTATAATTTATCTGAACGATGTGCGTAGGGCGACAAAGGCGACAAGGGCGAGAGAGGTTACACCACCACGCTGAAGGGCGACGCCTTCCCCACCGGCATCATCGAGGGTCCCCCGGGCCCCCCTGGCCCTCCTGGTGAGTTACAACATGGGGACTGACATCGCTTCGCCCTAACAGTTCACGGGCCACAGTAGCTTATACGCACCGCTAGCACGCGGACTCCCGCGTTAATTTCGCTTTTTAATACGTATACTCAGTTAAAAACTGCAGTTGGGATGATTGATATTTAACAGCGCTAACCGACAGTCGATGTTGCGATATGCCCTTACAGATAACAATGTTGGATTCGCCGTTCTGATATTACTCGTTCCAAATCTGCATTAGTCTTTTATACCCAATGTTTCAATGGGGTTATTTTTAGATTTCGCCTATTAGTTAGACTAACGTTGAATGGTGGATAGATTTGGATGTAGAAAAGTTCCCCGTATAGTAGTACGGTTGATGGTGCGTGAGTGCGTGTGTTTGTGTGTCGGTTTGCGTGTGTGCGCACTCTGAGCCACGGCGCTGTGTTGAAGGCGCCGAGGGAGGGCGCGGGGAGCGCGGAGCGACGGGCGCGCCCGGCCCGCCCGGCGAGCGAGGCGCGCGCGGGAAACGCGGCAAGAGGGTACGACTTCCAACCACCACCACTATCATCGCCCAATCGGTCGGATCATCCCTTCCCCTTGCACGTTTCCGTCTTTCCTTCTCGTTTCACCTACCAATTTACCAACTCTCAATTCCTCGCCTTATGTCCAAGAATACCTCCCTACACCTTAGTTGACCTTTTGTTCTTTAAATAAAAATTCCTGTCGTCATTCTCTTCTGTTTCTTTCTCATTTCTTTAAAGAAATCAAATTGCATATTGAATATAGTTTGATGGAAATGTCGAAAAGTGGCTAATTCTTCGAATCATCGTTATCTACTTTCTTGTCCGCCTGTATACGGCTTTGTTGGTCTAAATTTCTGTTTTTTTCTGTTTTTCTGTTTTTTTTTTTTAAAAAACAGAAAAACAGAATCAAAATTCTGTACTATTCGCCTCTGGATCAACCTGCTTCCAATATTATCTAGTCGCCTAATGACCTTATTTAAGAAGTATTGCATGCATAATAATCTGGAACAACGTTGCATGAGCATGTGCATCGATTAATTGTTTCGTGTAAGAGCGTAGTGGTACAAATGGCAACTAATGCGATAGTTCTGCGGAAATATCTTAACTGCTACGCTAATCCCGCGACACATGGCCAACTCAACAGATCAGCGAAACTCCTTCAACTTGAAGCGACACAGGTAAACCAAATCAAATAATTAGCAACTATCTCATCTCTTTTCTATTTCTGTCCCGTAATATAAAAATAGACACGTAAAAAATTATGAATTTATTAGAGCCACACAGCATTCTTATGCCTGAATAGCCACTTCGTCAGGAAGCAATGTTTCTGCTTTAGCTGTTCGCCTGGTGAGCATAGCCCCGAAGCCTAACTTCTTAAACCTTGCAAATATCCACAAGAACGAACATAACCATTCCTTTATACCATAGGTTCCCAACTTTTAATGTACTACGCCCCCTTTAAAAGGAAAAAAATCAAACCCCCTCTTTTATATTATACTTAATTATAACAATTTTATATGTCTATCTATTATCTATTAATAATCGCAAATAAAAAATTTATTTTCTCATTCTCCCTTTCTCTCTCTTATTGCCCCACGGAAAGCTTCAGTGCCCACTAGGGGGCGGTACCGCACCTGGTAGGAACTTATGGTTTATACAGATTCTACATTCACTTAAAAACCCCGCTTACAACTATCACCTAAACAGTAATGTACATATATACTAATTTTATGACTGGGATTGACAACAAAAATTACCGAGTACTACTACGATATAATGTATGATGACAGTTGCTAAGCTTCAGCGTCGCGGGTGGGTTCGATTCTCACCAAGGGCAAATATTTGTATGTACTACAAATAATTGGTCGGGATCTGGGCCGAGATTTATCCGAGTGAGTTTTATGTATGTAAAAAGTCTTGATAACACAAGATATTTCTATCTAACGATAAAGGCTTTTTATAGAAGAAAGAAAAGACAAGAATAATTACGTAAATATTACTCAATGCCATAAATATCATTAAATGCTATCTACATAATGTTAAATATACCGAGTATTTGTAGTTTATTGAGAAGCGTTGAGAAGTGAATTAATAATAATCGAGGTATAAATGGGGACGTTACAGGAGCGACGGGGCCGGCGGGAGGGGAGGGTCCTCCGGGACCACGGGGTCCACCAGGACTGGATGGACTGACAGGGGACACAGGCCTTCCGGGCCCACCTGGAAAGCCGGTATGTTCCAAACGTGTATAACATTAGCTTTTTTCTTTTATTTACCGTTTTACATGATTTTTAAAACATAAACGTGTACGGTTGCTTCTTTACTAACACTAAGAAAAATTAAATAATATATTATAATTTTATAAGACTTGAGAAGATTTCAAAAAACATTATTCTTATTTTTACATGTGAAGATGATTATAGTATGTACATCTTAAATTTTGATCACACTATGCTTTTAAGGTCAGACTAAAGTTCTTCAAAATATCTAACATTTTCAATTAAAGTTGTTAAATTTTGATGTTATGAGTGTAAAGACACTGACACTTGAAATTGGAAAATTTAAATGATGTTCGCTATTAGCAATTTTAAAAGAGATCGAACCTAGATGAAACCCCTATGGAACGCCGGAAGTTATAGGCATGAAAGAAGAACAGAATCCTTTAATCGTAGCTGCTTGACTTCTCTATATGAAGTAACGTTGCGTTTGTCAATCAAATTATAAAATATTCTTTGTATGCAATGATTTTTAGAATTATTTCCAATCGGAACACAGTTTCTCTTCACATAAATATTTTGTGGCATAATTACTAACAATGGTATTACTTCTCTAGGTCCTGTGAATAGGAGAAGTATCCTACCTTTAAAGAGATGTGTCGAGTTTTTAATTTTTGTTTAATTGACTTTAAATTATAAATTATCAAGGAACCAAAAATATGGGTAATGATGGTGTGGAATAACGAGTCTGGGCTGCGTTTCAGGGTGAAATGGGACCAAAGGGAGAAAAAGGCGATTACGGCGACATGGGTTCTCCCGGCATGCTCGGCGCACCGGGTCTACCGGGTCCACCAGGATACCCAGGCCTCAAGGGGGACAAAGGCGACAAGGGCGACTCGGTCAGTGTCAAACATCTAATCCTAAAAGAGTTTTATCATTAATAACAAATCAAAAAGTCAAAATTGTAAGAAAAAAACTAACTTATCTGTACACGCAGAACCTGTCGGTAAATGAAGCAGACACATCCTGATATTAAGTGAGGATATAAATCGGTTAGGCTTCCTAAAGCATCGTCTCCGTCACTGCGGTAGACTACTAGTGAACAACATAAAAAACACTAACAGCCCGATATCTATTCGGCAGCTATTAGTAAGCATGAAATGCATTTAAAAAAGAAGAAAAAACGACATGAACTATTATTAAAATTTAAATATAATAATTTATCCATACATTACAACAAATAACTTTAATCCGAATCCGAATGTTTCAATTTCTGTTCACCGGCATTGTCCTACGTTTTTGTTATTATACTAGAATTCGTCAAAATTCCATTGAAATACATTTGATTGAACGTAAACTCTTTTCTACTCCTCAGCCTCAATTCCATTTACTTTTTAACATTTTTAAGTTAAATATCCACGGTTCTAGTGACTATACAGTATTTCAATTGCATCATAAGTTCACCATGAGATAATCTAAGTAATGTAGTGGCAATCGCAGAGTTTTGTCCACCGAAAATTATATAATCTTCAGATTGTGCCAATATATAATATCATAAATATGGCTTGCTTTGGCTTTGACTTTTTTGTGTCTTTGATTTGTTAAATTATGTTTAGTTTCACAGCTGTAGTTGTTCAACAGCCTATATGTATCCCACAGTTGCGCACAGTATCACACACTGGGCTACCCCAGCAGTGGGACACATATAGGCCCTGTGCGCAGCATCTGTAGAGATGGTATAAAGAGACAGACTGCCCACTGCGGATTGGCAGACTTAACATATTGTTGCGAACCAACATCAAAACAATTCGCAAGTGTAAACCAAGCCTTATTTCGGAATAGCGAGAGAAACGTCAAGACGGATAGCATATGTCGTTCACCAAAAGTTTCTCGAATGTTCGATTGGAAA
>DWHQ01001710.1:0-10393 GCA_018247955.1 Eurytides marcellus marcellus | reverse complement strand
TTTCAGAAGATCAAGATGAGGAAATGGAAACAGAACAAGGTGGCAACAATTAAGGAAACACAAAAATAAGCCATTTTTTGCTATAAGAACAGATATTACACTACATTCATTATGTAAGATTGTGGGGTGTTTACCAAACTCATTTATTCTTCTTTCAGCTGTAAGAACAGATGATACACTAATAAAATAATTTAAACCTATATAAAATATTTTGGTGTAAAGAACAGATATTAAAACTTTAGCATATTTCGCTAAAAAGACTGATACTACATGTTAGCAATAACTTTTTCATATTGTCTTCATTGTTAAACTTTTCATTATACATTATTAAACCTATTTTTAATATTTTCATCATCATATTGTGTAACTAACACAATATGAAATATGATGATGAAAATATTAGAAATAATACAAATTTATTTCATTGATTATTCTAAACACAATGCTGGACAGTATGGCTGTAGTCTAATTTATAAAACTTTCTGATATGACATACCCGTAGGATATTTATTTTTAAATCGTCGCAATATTAAATATTTACCCCATATCACACGGCGCTACGGTTATAACCGTAACCCGGTCTAAGCCGTACTGATCTATATCCAGTTTAAGAGCCTTGATGTGACAGAATATAGGAGAACCGTAGGAAATAATAGTAGAGGAATTATACTGTCATTTGTAATAGAATAATATTTAATGACGGTCTACTGTCCCACAATATGTTATATGAAATGGAATACTTTCTTTAGTAATATTATAAAAAATAATAGGTATTTTTTATTTACCATGGTAACTTACAGGAATCGCCATACATGAACATGCCTTAAAACTAATTAATGTCTTATAATTTCACTGACAGGTTTCCTAATATCAGAATGTAGTATATCATCCCCTAAAATTGCAGTTGTAGGTAATTTTATCATTTATGTAAATAAAAATTTGATATGGTAAATAAGGTTTTGCAAATAAACACGTAGATAAATTAGTAGATAATAGCACTAATGTCATACTCCCTATACCAATGAATCACAAGATCAGAATTCTTATTACAAGTCAATTTTATAAATTTTTATTTCAAGTTCGGGTAGATGAAACATCTTATTTCAAAAGATTGTATACCACACAATGTAAATGCTGTTAAAAACAGTTACTACCTTAGTAATTACCGACGTTAAATAATTAATTTTCAGATTTGAGTGTGTGGTATCTTTTTTATTCATTTAAGAAACCCTAACAACACTGCGATTATTCTCTAATGCATTGCGATTTTTCCTCCTAAATAAAATAAAATAATGGTTTATTTCATAAGGTAATGAAACAAAGTGAAGTCAAAAAGTTTAATTTTGAAGACAATATATATTTTCAATAAAAATCAAACCAGCGTCAACTTACAAATACATTTCCAATAAAAGTTTGAAAAATCATTACAATTAGTTTTATTGTTTAACTAGACAAATTATTAACACCAATAAAAAAGTCAAAAGAAGAGTCAACTACATAAATCCATATTCCTTAGTGGCCTTCAAATATAATAATTCATCATTTCCAGCATCCAAATACACGGAATAGACTATAGGAAGAAGAATGGGGCGTCCCATCAGTTCCTTAATTGTTGGACGTTTCTCCGGCACGATTGATAGCATTAAATCTATTAGGTCTTGGAGGCCTCTGTCATATACAGTCATGTCAATGGGGTGTACGCTACCGCTGGTTATAACTTTCACCAATCCTACGAGCGTCTGTGAAATTAATTGGACTATCTAGTTTTATTTCGGTACGTATAGTATCGTAATAAATTTAATAACCGTCGTATAAGACGGTAAATTTAATAACAACCATTAAAAAATCAACAAAATTCAAGAGATTTAGGTCCAAGGGCTTTAAGCAAAAATTCCGCAAGAAGAAAGATCACACAGATATTTTGTCGCCAAGTAGAAACCGGTAGAACCGGTCCGAAGAGCGACTATACACTATCTTATATGACGACCTCCTTGCGTTTGGCATGGCACTGTGCTGAAATACTCTCATGATAAACATACACATAAACAAAAGTACGAATTCTGTTGAAACCCCTGGAGGTTTTTAAATTCCTGTTCCATAGATGCTTGATATTCTAAAAAATAAACTGATATATTTACAGTTATAGTACTATACAATTATATAAAATAAATTTTTGGCTAATTTACAAACCTCAGAATCAAATGCTCGCTTATGTGTGCACATTTCGTATAACAAACAACCTAGAGCCCAAACGTCGCTTTTAGTGTCATAAGGTTTTCCCTCGCACAGCTCGGGTGCTAGATAATAAGGTGTACCGATCACCGTTGATGTTTTCTTGGCACTGAAATTATATTTTTATTTTTCATCTTTCCAACAAATTAAATAAATTATTAAACATTTAATACCATCAGTTCAGTAAAATAGAAAATCCGCGCTCTTATAATACGTATTTTTTATTATATTCATTTAATTAAATTACTACTACTTAGCGTGTACACTCCCATCCCACATCAACGTCTAATGTAGAGCAACAGGTATTTCCAAAAATCTTAGTTCTCAAAGTATTCTTCAGTGTATAATAGACTTTTTCAATTAGAGTTTTAATAATGTCAACTGTTCCTTGCAGATGTCACCAACCTTATTATAAATTCCCACATTTAATATGTCTTTTTTGGCATAACATCCAACTAAGCATTTAAATCTTCAAGATGCTCTAGTTATATATGTTTCTTTAAAATAACCCTACCACTAATGTTTAAAGTATCAAACAGTAGGGCCAGTGTTTACGAAAAATTGAATAAAGAAAAATTACAAGTAGGACTTAGAGTAGTCGAGTTTTGTAATAAAGGTTGCGAATATAACTTCTCATGAAAAAAAATGTATTAATCAAACCTGGCCAACATCTTTGAAATACCAAAATCTCCTATTTTAACTAATGTACCGTGTTTGCCAGCCAAAAGTATATTTTCAGCTTTTAAATCCCTATGAATAATATTCAGTTTGTGTATATAATGCACCCCCAGTAGGATTTGACTAAAATAGAAAATAATTTCCTGAAAGTAAAATATTTTAATTAAACTTACAACACAGATAACATCAAAATCAGTTTAATAATCAATATCAACTAAATTAAGAAAATCAGTGAATTCATTAAAAAATAGGATTCCGCTATTCTGAGTGCGTATGCTTATAAACTGTATAAAAATGAGGCTGCTTTGATGTAGCCATGAATGTTATAAATATATTAAAATAATAGATACAAATACATTATTTAATGAAATAAGTTTAAAATTTACCGCCTGCTTAATTAATTTTGGACATCGTTCGTACATATATTCCGCTAAGTTTCCCCTTGTTGCGTATTCCATGCAAATCATTATATGTTTTTCTTGGTAGTAACAATCAAAAAATTTTATTATGTTCGGATGATTCATTGTTGATAATATTTTAACTTCGTTTGCAATTTCCTAGAATTAAGCTTTAGATCATGATATACATAAATATATTTTAATTTCATGAGTTTAATTAGAACACTTTACCTGGTTATGATTTTGAATTTTCACATTAAGTTCTATATCTTTCACTATCGTAAATGACTTCTTTTTATCTCTTTTCTCACATAAGTATACATTTCTAAAAATTTAATAATTATTTAATCAAATTTGCACTTTCTGTATTTTATTGAGTAGTTTCTAACGTACGAGTTATACGTACCCATAAGTTCCTTTTCCTATTGTTTTTATCACTCTTAATTTATTAAGTTTAAACCTTTCTTTAACGTCCATGATTAAAGCTTCTAGTTTTATTAATGTAGTTAAATGTCATTTTTTACTATATGTTTTTAAAATGTACCCGCGTATATTACATGAAATATCTAAGGAACGGTTTTTTGATTTATCTTAATTTTTTCCTCATAATTTTATTAACTTTGAATCTTTGCATATATATTTATTTATTAATAAGCGACTCATTCACTAGCTTATTGCGCTATTTAATTTCATAGAGATTGAGAAATTATTAAAGCCTCTTGAAAATTAATCCAAACTACAATCTTTATAAGGCACAAGTGCGGCCGCATATGGAGTACTGCACTCACCTCTAGCCTGAGGCACCACAGTACCAGCTCCTACCCTTTGACCGCATCCAAAAGAGAGCTACCCGATTCGTCTATAACCAGGTTCTTTCCGATCAGCTAGATCCTTTGGCTCTGCGGAGAGAAATTTCGTCTCTGTGTTCTATCGATTATACCATGGGGGAGTGTTCTTGGGAATTGTTTGGATTAATACCAGCTGCCGAGTTCTGGCTCCGAATAGTGAGCCGCTTGCTCGTTTGTCTCCTAATTCCGATAAAAAAAATCGTAACTTTCTTTTATTACTTAAAGCTTTAAATGCTAAAGGAACTATTGTCTATTCTGTCAAGAAATAAGTTTACCGACAAGCAACGACTAACACGTGTTTGTGGCGCCTATGAAAAAAAGATCGAGTAACACTGGTCTAGTGTCTTACAAGTACACCGCATCACAAAAGCTTTTAACAAATTTTGGCACAACGGCTTAATGTACTCTCTAGGATTGCCAAACAAAATAATATATAAACAATAATTTGTATTGCAAATTAAAAAACCTCATACTGTCTACACGTTCAAAAGAAATGTCACTAAGACAATCTAATCCGTTGATATCAGCTTTTAGATTTACTCCATTCTTCCTCGAGGTTAGAACCCGAGAATTCGATTTGCATGTGCCACCTGCGGCCCTTCAAGAGACACAAAGACCAGACCAGACACTAGACCAAAGACACTGCAATGTCACCATCTGCCCAACCTCGCGTAACATACTTTCACTTAGCAATACACAATCGTTACGGTGCGATCGCGGACACGACACGGCTTTTTTTGCTTTTTTATTACTGTTTTAATATTAAGCAGCTACCCAATCGACAGTATGGAAAATTTAAACTTCGAATACGAATAACCAAACACAATATCTCGCGAATAAAATCAATTTGAAGATCGAAACCCTCATCGGGTTCTCTAATGATTGTGATGCAAGCTTAATTTCGATCCTCCTTCTGAGGCCCCTAGGATTGCATTGTGCCTCTGTTAGTCATATTGTCTAAGTCATGTCAACAGGAGTTGCGGAGTTACATAATAATAATGTTCTCCCAAACGATTACGGCCACGGTGGTCTATCTACAAGAGATCAGCCAAGTGCGGAGGATATATTATAATGCACAAGCGCTTGCGCAAACACAGGTGCACTCACTCTTCCTTTACTCTCATAGCCCGATGGGATGGATAACCGACACGACCGGAGAGAGATCAAAAATGCGTTGACATTAAACCGACCTCTTAATAATGACTCTTCGGAGCCACGGCTAGATGGCGTTGACAAGAAGCCGGGACCGACTTTTTACATGCCAACTTTTATATATTAATAATAATTTCCTCCCGACCGATTCCGGCCACAGCGGCCAATCTGCAAACAATGTACTAATTCGTCCTTTAGTCTCATAACCCGATGGGACTGATAACCGATACGACTACCAAGAGATCAGGCGCAGAGGTGGTAACTAAATTTGGAAGCAATGATTAGGGTAGACTAAATTAAACGACCTCTCGAAGACACCGCTAAATAGCGTCGCGAGTAGCCGGGAGTTTTTACATGCCCATCCAACGCATAGATCATCTGACTTTTCTGGCAATTGGGTGACCAGCCCGTAATTCCCTAACCCAACTAAGAAACAATAACACAAAGTCATTGCCCTCCGCGGGATTCAAACCCACGACCTCCGTTTTGTAAAGCATGGGCCTATACCACTAGACCACGGAGGCAGTTGCGGAGTTACAACGGAGTGAACGTCGTCATCTTGTCATCATCGTACACCAGCTATGTTATCTCTCCCGAGTCCGCGAGTTGTCTGCTCACGGCCTTCTTCGAACAAGATAGAAAGCTAAAAGTCCCCGAGCTAACTGCATATTTGTCATAAAAGCGTTGATTCTCTGGGCAAGATTTTTGATTTATTATATTTTCTTTTAGCAATTTAACGATAAAATCAATTCCCAAATATAGGGTAATTTCGAATTCACGAAACACTAACTTTACATACATTTTTAATCTGTGTAAAGAATTATAAACAGAAGAGCAATATTAAGTTTAATTGTATATACTTTTCTACTGTCTTATATAAAGTTGATCCCAAAATTTCGTTTCGTTTTGAAACGAAAAATTCAACGTAAAAATGGGTCAAATATTAGGCTCCTATAATGCTAGAAATGTTGATCTTTATATGGATGATAAACCAACTTTCGATGCTCAACAAGGATTTTCTTTTGAAAGAAAAGAACGAGGTAATATGCTAATATTAAAAAACAAGTGAAAATTATTATTAAATAAACATGTTCACCAATCGACTTGTTCTTTTTTTACTTTTGCGAATGTTACATAATGTTTGATAGGTTATTTTTTTGTTTTTAATACATGTCAATACTTTTTTTTTATTTTTAACGGTAAGTACTAAACCATTTAAACTAATTTTAATTGTATTTTTTTTATTTAAGAAATGATAGCAAAAGAAGAAGACTTGATTTCTGCAAAGATTCCACCATCTAAGCGTGATTACTGTGCTCATCATTTACTGGAATATAGACAGTGTCGCTACAAGAATATGCCAATGCTGTACAGATGTGCTCATGAGAAACATAATTATTTGAATTGCGAGCACCAGGAGTAAGTACCTTACATATTCCCATATATCTTTCAAACTAGAAACAAATGATAAAATAATTTTTCATGGCCGGTTCAACTAACTCAAAACATATTTTGCTTAAGAGATAGTTAAGCTGAGAAATATTTTTTTCTATGGACTCTTACAGAGTCTGCTTGGGGTAGAATCATTGCATTGCCAGTTTTAACCACCAAGCAATTATTTGTAACAACTGCTGTGGTCCGGCGTGAAGGAAGTTGCCAGCCTAATCCCTGTGCATAAACATCTTAAATCTGGTTAACAAATGCAGTACAGGACCAAAGAGGTTCTGTGTAGGACTGTGTTGTTATGGGCAGGTGTCATGCTTTCCATCAGGTGCATGACATGATTTTCTTGTCACTTTACCTCCTAAAAATGATTTAATTATATATTTAGATATATAGATTTCTACATACAACAACTTGCTATTTTACCATTTACTCCTTGATTTGATTTTTATTATTTATTTTTGAAATAATTTTATTTTGATAACTTAAGAAATCTTCTAATTCATAAATCTTATACTGTATTATGTTGTGTTAATTTCAATAATTAACTGTTGTGTATAAACATACAATACTCAAAGATAGAATGATACCAAAGTTAATTTAATCAATTAAAACTGGTGAACTAGTCCTCATTAATTTCCCTATGTAACAAAATTAGGGTAATCTGATGAAATTTGGGCCTTCAGTTTTAACATCAATTTCTGTGCAATCAGATTTCTAATTGACTTACTGCAATTTCATGTTATTTTTCAGCTATATCATCCGGATGAAAGAATTTGAAAGGGAACGTCGCCTCAGACTCCGAGAAAAACGTCTTGTGGGTGTTGCCTAAATAAAGTAGAAATTCAATTCAGAAGAGTGTAAATAAAATAGTGTGAAAATTAAATTATTGTTATTCAGCACTTACAATACTTCTCATTTTCAAAAATATCGCATTTATTCGCTCCCTCTGCTTTGTGCATATAGGAAATGTCAAAATCAAAGTCAAAATTCTTTATTAAAAATTGGATTGGTTTACAATCACTTTTTGACGTCTAATGATTCTACTACCTGTTCGGAAAAAAATGCCTCAATCCTGAGAACAGGCGAAAGAAAGTCAGTGGGACTTTTCTTTTTTTTTTTAAAGAATAAAATTATGTTACAATTTTCTAGAATTTGCATCTTGAAATAGCCTGGAGGGGATCACATCATTCCCATGGTGTGTTATCTTCAATGAAATTATATACAGAATACCTGTATATAATTTCATTGAAGATAACACACCTTTAGCACACAAAAATCCTTTTACAATTTTTTTGAAATTTTCCAATAAAAACTTTCTGGACGTTTTTTGGAATCCTATTGTAAAAATGTTTACATTGCCCATAAAAAGAATTACTGACTCATTGATACTGAGTCTTAGGTAAAATAAACTTGTTTTTGATTCTAGTGTTAATGTTATGTAAATCACACTTCCTGGGAAAATTATTAATGTTTTTGTGGATGTACAGTCGCGGTTCCTGTTCATTACAGGTTCGTCAGTTTTCAAATTGATTTATTTAACGTGCTGCGAGCACGTTACCTTTTGAAAATTTATCACCTTTGTATAGAAAATGAAGTTTAACTCAATAACAAACTTTAAATTGATTTGTGACGTATTAGACGGCTATAATATCTTGCACGAAACATTAATCAAGACAGTTCTAAAAAGAACTTTTGAACGAGCCCACAATCGTTATCACGTTCACATAGAAACAAGAGAAGTTAGTCCTAATAAGAACTGTTTGTAAATTCATATTCAAAATATTTGTCGTTGGCTTCTACACATTTCGCCACTTTCAAGTAATTAATGAATATCATGAGAAGAAAACGCGCCGTATATGTTCTTTTCCAGGGACGAAACTGAACAATAAAACAAAGAGACAAAATCTTGCGGACTCAACTTTTGTGTGTCGTTAAATGTCACACAAACAAAATGGTCTGTTTCAAGATAATAGGCTGCGTACTTTTCGCTGGCGCTCTTTGTTAAACCGAAAAAACTTATGCATACACCTGGTATGTATCAGTTGTCTCGTCACGGTGGATCAAAATGCAATATATGACATCTCCCATGATATTTATTATTTATTTATTTATCTCTACTATTTCATATTTAGTAAATTCCTCATTTTTTTGCATCCGATGTTAAAAATATCTTCATCGACAGCAGTACCAGCAGAATCGTACAAGAATTATTTTTAATTTAATGTTATGGTACAAATTATTTATTCAGTACCACGAGGCAGGAAAAACTTTAATAATACTCTGACTCGTTTTTTGAGTAAATAAAAGAAAGATATTTAATCAAATTTTCTCCAACAATTAAGAGAAGTAAAGACGATTAAAATTGTATTTTAAAAAAATTCGTTTGTTATAAATTAATTTTCATTTGTACCAGGAGAAAACTTAAAAAAAAATCTCTGTTTTGTGACAGTAACAGAGATGTATTCGCATTGTCATGTTCCGTTTTTGGTAATAAGGATAATAATGTGTTTTATAGACTATTTCCATTTGTTTCTTCATTTAATTCCATTTATTTCGTGTTAAAAGTTTTTAATACAGATCACATATTGGAAAGTTAACTGTTTCGGTTACGAAAAAAATTATAAAATTTCAGTCTGAATCAAAGCTAACTAACAAAGTTATATAATGAAATTATTTTACACTTTTAAAATTTATCGCGTTTTAAATTGAATTTATATTCCGGACTCGTTGTCTTTAACTGATACCGCCGTCAATGTGTTTCGCAAATAAATAATAGATATGAACCAAGCAGAGTGCAGCGATAGACATTATTTGTACGACAGAATATTATGAGTAATTACTCCTTCAACCAATTAATTCAATAATGGAGTATTTTAGAGTTACCAACGTTTCCTTATCAATAATTCAAATGTCAAAATATATTTTTGCCTGCAAAACCTTTGATTTTGAAAGGACAAAAAATAATTTTGACAGTATCATTAATTCACAACAACATGTATTCGTTTGGATATTTGCCCGTAAATATACTGAAATGCAATTTACGTAACGAAACTATGAGAGAATCATAGCGATTTCATCACCAAAGTCGGTTTTTGTATTCACGTAACTTATTTGAAGTGCAAGAATCGATTCTCCTGACGTTTTAACGCGTGTGTTTGACTCGTTTGACCGTATTAACATAAACAAACTGTGATTATTCCAAAAATGCCGCCATTCCGATTGATTGCTTGATCGCGAAAATCCCGTGCTTTGAGTTGGAAAACTTAACAAAAGGTGCGCAAATGTTCCATTCGTGCGCAGTAAAACCAGTCAACTTTTTATTCAGCGCGCCAAACTTTGAGCGCGAAGGTATTTCGCACTACACAGCTGACTAATCAGGTGCGACCGTCAGCCAATCAGAGCCCCCTTAACTTTTTTATTTTTAGATGGCGTATCACAATATTTTAATAATTACAAAATTATAACAAAATATGTCCGTCCACATTCATAGATGTTTATTAAATCCCGAAATTTGTACACTGTATTCATAAATACCGAGAATATAATTTGCAGTCGGATATATATATAATAATAATAATAATAATGTCATCCCGACCGATTCCGGCCACGGCGGCCAATCTACAAGAGATCAGCCAACTG
>DWHQ01001709.1:0-10393 GCA_018247955.1 Eurytides marcellus marcellus | reverse complement strand
TCCTAATCCTCTTATATATATATATATATTAATGGGATGTGTATTAAAATAGCCTCGCGACGTTTTTTGGTAATAAAGCAGTGTTATTTGTGGCTCATTAAATCTTATATAATATGACCTGTGATGTCACACACTATTTAGTTACTGTAAAATATTTATAACACAGATAGTGAAGCTCCTCTATAGTGAAATTCTAATAATATAATAAAACTGAAAATATATGGGCATAAATTTAGTACATTAGACGGAGGGTGACATTGTTTACTTTTAAACTGTGGAGATTTAAAAAAAATATATGAAAAGTCCTTCAAAAGCAAAGAGCGCGGAAGCGAATCATAATCAAACCATTGATACAGTCGATCAATCAATCTCAAATATTGTTACTTGCACACATACAACATATTTTTTTTTAAATGTTGTTCACACTTTTTTAAACTTGAGATTCTTAGAATTATAAATATGAAAAGTATCTTAGAATTTGATAACATTCGTTTGAGCGAATTCGGTGAATTTGAGTGATATAAGATAAATATTGGGTCAGTGTCCCCATATTTCAGATAGAACTTCTGTGTAACGCTATTATCGACTTGTAAACAGTCACACAAGCAGATTGTTGAAGTAGGGAAAATGATCGTGTTTGTTTGTTTTTTTACCACATATGCTGGCAATGTTCTTATCGTTTTACAATTTTCTTGTTATTGTTTCCTTTCACCATGTCGAATTATGTTTAGTCATTAGTCAAATTGTGGGTAACAGGCTATATGGTATATTAATATTCCCTCATGTTAATCGTAATCTCGAAATTTTTTTATTTGAAATTTTCATGGGAAGCGGTGATTGCTTGCCATCAGGTAAGTCGCTTGCTCCCTAATCTATTATAAAAAAGACGTATGGCTGCGAAGCTCTAACAGATCAGCAAAATTTTTAGTCGTGAGAAAATTTTAAATTTTCGTATATATTAGAGAGAAGAGAAAACTTTGTATTTCTATTGCGCTCACAGAGTTTTTGCAGAGTTATAATTTTACATTAAGAGTTTTGGGGAAATTTAATACATTTATATGTTAAACTAGATAAGTGAATACGTCTGTTCAATTAACATATAATAATTTATACTTTTGTACATGTTGTATCTGTGTTTTATGATATATTAAAAAAAATTTCTGAATAATTTTGTTGCTATTTCATATATAAGTCATTTTCTTACCATTTTTGAATGGTACATACATAACATTTGTGATAAGGCGTAAATGTGTCTAATTATTTCGTAATCAAAATGTCCGATCTTTGCAGGAGCCGATATTACTGGACAGCTATCCCAGTTATCACAGCGATCATCAATTTGAGAGCGGACCGGTTGACTCGGCGGTTTTCCACCAGCAAGAACATGAATCTTACGGGGAGCTTGAAGCCTATCACGGGTATATTTTCATCTAATCAGATATTAGTCGTAGTGCCACCAGCAGTTAGCTGTTGTATCTATTCTAGATATATAATAGGGCTTAGAGACTCAGGTTCACAGAATATCAGCGTAAAGAAGATGCATGTAAATTATTTCTTTGTGTGTGGCATGTCAGCAAATTAGACGTCAACACACTGATATTTTGGCTATGTAGTCTTAATCAATGTTGCTTTTTGGTGGCAATGGTTTTAAATTGGATGAAACACGTTCGCTTACATTATATCATGAAGTGGGAGTGAAATACCTATCTTGGAATAAAAATACTTTGTGCCATAAGTGGGAAACACTTAGAAATTACAAGTTACATTGCCCTGTGTTACTTCTCATATTTCGCAAGAACTACTGTACTGAGTAAGGTAAAACGTTGTGAAATTAAGCTATTTACGGATTTTTCTCATTTTCATTTTGTGTATACGATGTTTCACTATCAGTATTAATACCATAGTTTTGAAAATTTTTAGTAAAAAAATATATCATTTTCATAACTAAAAAAATTTGTTTCGTTCTATGCAGAATAAGGCTAATTGTATAATTTAAGATAAAACGTATAAATTTTTAGGTTAAAATATAGGTATGCATCGATTGGAGTTTTCTTTATATTCGTTTTTGTTTCAGGGCCTCTCATGCCGGATTTCTACATCCACAAGATAATTCTTATGGCATTTACAGATAAAAGCCTTAATTATTCGTAATTTGTTAAACTGTATATAGTCGGTTATACTTCGTTGTAAAATATAAAGATACAATAAAAGTTAATGTTTTTAATTTCGTCCATTAAGAAAAAATATCTTAATTACCTTTGGCTATAAAACAATGATTATGTACAGGGTAAAGGTTCTAAGATATGCTATAGTTTATTTAAACCTAAATAAAATATAAACACGTGATAAAAAATTATTGCAATTTTACGAAAAAATATTAGGTTGCATGCCCTTTGATGTACTTCTTCCACGAAACATTGTTGACAGAAGGATTGCTTGTTTATGTTAGAACCACACTATTTGCTTTATTTATGCTTTGGTTATTTCGTAAAAAAGTATATATTTTGATTATTGTATTGAGGCCAGTACTTAATATCTTGATATCTCAGGACCAGCCAAGCAAATTCAGAGTCTTAAACAAATACGTACAAGGCTTACCTTATAAAATAATACAACAACTGAAACACCAGTTTAAAACTAAATAATTTAATTTAAATGTGCAGGATACTTAGCTGTATACGTTAACTCCAATTAAAAAAGAAGACATTGAGACTAATCGGCGAAAGTGAAAAAGTTTTTTATTTTATTTAATGTTTCGTAATTAAGGAATAAAAGTGTAACATTTTCTAATTTCAAATAATTTGTACAGTAAATCTGTGAAGTTTTGTTATGCTATACACACTTTTAAAATGTTAAGATCAATTTTCTTTCTTTAATGGATTTTGTCTTGCTACGAACAAGCCTTCAGTTTCGCTAATATTTTTAAATGGTCCCCATCATTACATCAGATTTAATTGACTACCGATACTTCTAAAGAACACAGTTCACACACATACATATACTCTATAATATGTATTTGTGTAACCAACTGTGAATCGTGCGGCTATTGCATTATAGGAACGTAATGTTACTATGTATCAGAAATATTAAAGGTGTTAAATATTTATTAAGCACTGCAATTAATAAATTGTTAATGACATTAAAAATATTTGCTTAGTATATATTTTATTTCAAACAAATTATTGTAAATCCTAGAATATACCAGACGTTGTGAAAATCATAAAAAAAAAATCAGTGTCTATTAGTTTCAAGTGGCCTCCAAACATTTCGCAGCACAACGATGAACGATAAATAGAAAAATATTAAATAACAGATACATAATAATTTGGCACTATTAGCTAGTTATCGATAAAAAAAATACAATACGCATATTTATAAAATAACTGTGAAAGAACCCTGGGGCGCCATTAATTGAAATAAATGATTTTGCTTATCAAATGATGAGGTTACCCTTAGGTATGTAGGAAAGTTTTGTCCCACCTTCGTTGCATCATCCAGTTCTCGTAACTAGAAGATTTGCTCGGAATATGTTCTCGCCATCAGGAAAAATGAACGGAATATGTTCAGATGAATCAAATGTGGCTAAACTCGACGGTTTGGTGCCTATTAGTAAGTAGGCATTCTAGGTTTCCATCAGCCACATTCGAGCCCATTATCAGACTAGCTCGACGATACTAGATTATTCTATTGTCATCTAAACTATTTATAACTAGCTAAGTTTTATGATGATGCAATATCTAAAAGTGGGCGAAATTGAGCTTCTTGGATTTTATCACATAGTTTCTTAGTTACAGCTCGACCTAATGAAATTGCATCAAAACATTTCAGCGAAACTCTGAATACTCTGGCTGTGTAGCAAAGTTGGTGCTTTTTTACGAGATGAAGTGACAAGACAGACATGACGTGAAAAACTTAACTCAAACTAAAAAATTCAGCACTCATCGATTTAGATTTAAGATGTTTTATTTTTATTTCCAGTTATTACGTTGGCAACATTCCACTTCAAAGCAGAACGCAATATCCCTTGTACATTACTACTTTGCGGTGTAATAAGTATGCAATACAAAGGTTCCACCCCAAGCGGGCTTTAAAAAAGGGCCATTAAATAAAAGTAGATTTGAAATAATAAAAAATTAGAAAACTATGTCGCAAGTTAATATGAAGGATATTAAGTTGTAGTGCGAAAAAAAAAATTCATATTGAACATGAGCAAATCGTTGTTACTACACTTTATTGAATAATCGAATATACGACACGCAATGCCGGTTTTTAACAAAGAGTCTGAAGTTTTGTTTTTTTTTTTTCAATTACTTTCGTAATATATGGCCCGTTTGACATGTGGTTTTCCGATTGCATTACGAAGGGGAATCGATGCGAGCCGTTGCGAAACGAAGAGATTTTTATGAAAAAAAAAAAAAAATAAACATTGTCCATGTACGGATTTCTTTATTACGCTAATTTGAATGTTTCGCTAATTGATCCGATCAGTAAGCCGAGGCCTGTCGGCCGAAGGGTGCTCATCCGAGTCAATTTGAATTATAAACGCATTGTTAGTTTGAGCGATAATTGCTTATAATTCGCTCGATAATAAAACATTCTAGTTTTGCGATTTTCTGCATCGGATGCGATTTCAGTAAAGGGATACATCGGCATCCGATTCATCGTGGAAGGTTTTCTGTTCCTACCGCACTACTAACGTGTTCGTTCTTACAGCAACTAATGATATTCAAATAGGACGTCGGCAAACGCCCGTTTAGAATTGTTAATTCGCTTGTAACAATTTTTCAGCGTAGTATAAAAGCACTTACGGATTTGCTAAAGGCATAATTGCAATCAGCTGAACCCGGTGGCACATCGTAGGTAACGAGGTTAAACGAAACAGTCATGTATCGCCTAACGGTAAGAGCGAGTGGATTTTTAAATATGAATATCGCTAATATCTTAAGTATTATATGTGTAAAGGATGATTTATAAAATAATTGTAGCCTGTGATAAAAAATAGTGAGGTCTAAATTGATTGTGGATTTAATTTTCAGATCTTCTTTGTCATCGCCGTGGCGAATGGAGTATTAGGAGATGGTAAGTTTAAGTTTGAAATAAACTGTAATAATGAAATCTCAAAGTGGTTCTATTTTTAAATGTAGTATACGCAAATGTAACATGAACATTGCGATTGCAGGAAAGGATGTCAAGGACTCCCATGCCGCGTCATCAGGAGTATATTCGAGCGTCATTAGTTCCGGTCTGGGAGGTGGGCTCATCGGAGGGGGGCTTGCAGGTTCCGGTGGTGGGGTAATGGCCGGTGGTGCTGGCCTCTCCAGTGGCGCAGCCCTTAACAACGCTGCCGCCGTCGGTGCGGCTCAACTGAGTGCCATACAGAACGCCCAAGCCGTTCAAGCCGCTCAAATCGCTAACGCTGCCGCCGCCGCCATCCAGGGCGCCCGAGTCGCTGAAGCCGAAGCACGGGCCAGACAGGCCAACGCCATCCAAAATGCGCAGGCTTTAGACGCGGCGCGTGTTGCCAACCTTCAGAGGGCACAGGCAGCCGCCTTAGAGAACGCTAGGGCCAACGAGGCAGCTAGAAGGGCCGCGGCCGCCAGCGCGTTAGAAATCGCTCGCGCTGCGGAGGCCGATCGCATTGCCAACGCTGCCCGCGTTCAAGCAGTTGCCTACGCCAACACCAGGGCAGTGGAAGCCTCCCGTATCGCCAACGCAGCGAGGGCCCAGTCTGCCGCTGTAGCCACTAGCGCCGCTCAAGCACAAGCAGTTGCGGATGCCGTAGCCAGGAATGCGCAGGAAGGCCTCATCGGGGGCGGTAATGGCGGCCTCGTAGCCGTAGCCCCGGCCTCGGCCGGTGTTGTTGTTGGATCCTCCTGGGGCGGACTTGGCGGACTTGGCGGCTACGGCGGTAACGGCGGTTACGGCGGTTACGGCAGTTACGGTGGTTACGGTGGTTACGGCTCAGGCCAAGCCTGGGGTCTCGGTGGCGGCGCTCTCTACGGGAAACACTAATACAGCTCCGGTGTGATAAAATCCTCGATGTAATGATAGATAATATACTATATATGAATTCTACATCCATTTCGTCACTTCGCACAGAAATGGTTAGCGGCAGATATAATTGGACTGATTGTGTAAATAACATTTGAACCAAATAAATACATTTAATGCATCAAGAATTGTCCCTTTCATTTAATTTTAATTAGAATCTACCTAATCAAAGAATTGTTTATTATGATCATTATTCCAAGAAGTGTTGCGATATATAATTCGGTGAATCTATTTTCTAAGAATTTATTCGTCGCCCGATATCATAACTGAAACAAAATAATCATGGCAAATTTGTAAACAAGTACATATATTAATTTATAATATCAAAGAAAGGTCGATATGTCAACACAAATTCTACAGATAACTGAGTATAAAAGCTTTACGCTTGGAATATGTCATCATAATTCAGTACTAGCGCGATTAAATTGTACATCGAAATATGGCATTTAAAGTGAGTATCGCATTGCATGTCCACGTTAAAAATATACAATGTTTTGCTTTTATGAAAAAAGAAAATACAAAAATTATATATTATTAATTTAATTCAAGAAATATAATCTTCAGAACAGCACGAGAAAATAAGAAATTTAATTATAATTATACATTAATATTGTTTTTATGCAAATAATTTTAACATCAGATAACTATCTAATGAGGCGTATAATTGTTGTGAGCTATTTACAAAACACGGTGGTTTTAAAAACTGTACTATGAAGTTATTACATCTTGTAATTTTATTTTCTTATGTCCTAAATCGAAAAGGTTACATACAATTTTGTGTAAGATGCGTTAGTTTACAAAATAATTTTTATTTTTGTAATGGAAGTTATTAAGAAGTTTTAATTTAATTATCTGGATTTCAGATTGTGTGCTTGGTTTTAGCCATGGGCGTTCTTAGTAACGGTAAGTGTCAAAACGTTTCATTATTTTGTTTAATCTAATGTTAATAAGAGATTTATAGAAATTTTCATTCACTTTATGCTATTTGTTTCAACAGAAAGATTTATAAGAAGCGAAATAATTTGCAATTCATTTATAATAAAATCTTAGACTGTTTTCTTTAGAATAACTTTTCATTCGATATAAAATTTACCACCGGTATTAACCTATGATTAATCTAACTTTTTTCATCTTAGTTTAGTCTCTATTTTATATAAACAAATTTTGCATTTTGTAACTTCCTCCTGCTTGGTTCAATAACATACGAAGTTTCTTTCTAAGTATTCAACTTTTACTAAAACTCCCCTTTACGATACATATGTATACGGTAAAAAGCGATTTTGAAAAATTCGTAAGTCTTATTTTGAAGAATTCAACTTTAGACCACAATAAAACCGATTTCAAAAATTAATTACTCAGAAATTTATAAAGATAGAAAGTCGAAATTTGTAACGTATTTTTCTTATGTTTATATATTATCTTTCTTTTTAAACCTTATTTGATACAGTTAACTGGAATATTCTAAAGTTACTACTAAATTAATGTTCGAGCGGAAATGTCGTATATCCGCTTTCTGCCGTCGATATGTTTGCAAATTGTCTTTTTCTTTAACCTATGGGTGAAGAGCGCACCGTCAAGATCATTTAGCATCAGGCGCACGTCTTTTATTTCATCAGTTTATTTGCTAAAACAAAAGAAACGATACATTGCTATTTTATTTTTACAGGGCTTCCATACGGTGGCGGGTATGGGCAAGGAAGCCAAGGTTTCGGACCGGGAGGCGGCCAGGGTGGCTTCGGGCCTGGTGGACACGGAGGCCAGGGTGGCTTTGGACCGGGAGGCGGCCAGGGTGGCTTTGGGCCTGGTGGACACGGAGGCCAGGGTGGTTTTGGACCTGGAAACGGTCAGGGCGGTTTTGGACCCGGTGGTGGCCAAGGTGGTTCTGGACATAGCGGCCAAGGCAACTTTGGAGGACATCGCGGTGGTTACCAGGAACATGGATATTAGTTTAAAAAAAAGATTAAAAAGTGTTAACCTAATCATTGTTTGAGTTTATTTAAATTAAAACGTATATTTGTCCATATCTTCACTGAAAAAATCGCTACAGTTTAGTAAATCTGTTCTTATTAAACAAAAAAACGAAGCAAAAAGTTTGTTTGAAGCCTGTTATGTAAAAATAAAAATAACATTTCTCAGTACAGGATTTTTTATTCATCAGTTTTCACTCAGCTGCGCTAGCTATAGGAGGGTTATAAAATAAGGGTTACCTGCGCGTATATTTGTGTCTTTTATTTTTGATTTTATTAATTCATACGTCGGTAGATTCGTTTGTATGGCACAATGTCAAAGAGTATACGCTACCGATAAATATTTTGCATAAGTAATTTTCATTTAACTTTTTCTTCGCCATTGTTTTTTTAAAATGCTTGATACAATAAGTATTAAGTAGTAATAATAAGCCTTTAATTTATAGCCTTCAAGTACTAAAATCTTAATATATAGCTCTCAAGTACTAAAAGTTGATTGAAAAATGAATTTGAAGTATGTCAATTCATTAAATTATTTAACTTAGTTCATTAAAAAAAATGGATTTGACATTGACAGTACAAACGTAAAGAATGAGTTGTTTATTTTATCTAAATCAATGTATTTTCAACAAATATCACATCAAAATTTCAGCTTCCTGCTCTTTGCCTTCGTATAAACTTAACGATGGCAAATCTGCAGCTTTATGTTATACGGTTTAAAGAGCAACGTTGTCAGTGTAATTACTGGGCACAGAGATATAACATATTAATCACTGGGTGATAAGCTCAGCGCAGGGCCAAACAAGTTGTGTATGGCCCTGTTGTTATGGGCAGGAGTGTCATCATTCACGTCATCATTCAAGGACGGATTTAGAGGTCTTAAGGCCCTGGATAAAATGTACAATTTTTTTCAGTCGAGTTTTACACTAAAAAAATATTCTGAAACCAAATAAATTCTTTTAACAAACAGATATAAATAAATTTCAATCTCTTTTGATCCCTCTTTTGTGGAGTCCTTGGGGCTCTATCCCCGGATTCCCTAGATCGGTTCCTGGCACGATTTATCTCCCAAAAAAAAAACCAGACACCCGTTAAAAATGCGTTGAATAGGTTAAGAAAGTACAGGATAGGAAAGGAAAGTTTATTCTTCACGTACTAATAAATAGAGTTGTTGTGTGTTCTTGCACAGTCTGTCTGGGGAAATAACGAATAACAGTAACGCCAATTAATAATAATAATAATATCATGGGACATCTCATACATTCCCAAACTAGGCAGAGCCTGTACTATGGCGACAAGACAACTGCTATAGATACTTATATACTTTAAATGCATGCAGAACAAATACCCGTGCTCATCACACAAATAATTTGTCATGGGCGGGAATTGAACCCACGACCTTTGGCTTTGTAGTCAGGTGCACTAACCACTACACCAACGGGCCAGTCAAATTAAAATTATAAAAATGATTATACCGAAGGGAGATTTGAGAGTATTATTGTGTTCTTATCTGAAGAGCAATATTATTTGTGGAAGTTGTTGATCTATTTAGACATTGTATGACGAGCACAGTGCAAAGCTGAGTGGAGTTTTGAATTGTTTAATTAGTTCAAAACTGTGGCATTGTAAGAAGACAAGGAAGCATAGTTGGGTAGTCTTTGGTTGGGTCTGACTTGCTTATCCAAGCCTTATGTTTCTATGATATAAAATAGTAATTAAAACGCCTTTGTAAAACAATATTACAAATTATAATAACAGGTATATATATAAAATATAAAAGACGTCTAAATCAATTTAGCAATATATTTACCCCTAATTATTATTATTGTTACTACTAAAAGTATAGATATTAGCCATAACATTTAAGAAGGTAAACACTAATGTATGCGACTGTACTTAAACAGAAATATGTGCATCGTTTATGTTATGAAACAGTGAATTAAATAGTCATTTGGCCAATGGATTAGGACATTAGCGACGCGGTTCATTTCATTTGAATGTTACATATGCGTAACAATTACTGCACATGCAACTTTGATTATGCGCATTAATTGCCTTAGATAACTGAACAAAGTCACTTTACCACCCGACTGTATTTTAGCTGTCACGCAATAAGGAAACTGGATAGGAGAAGTTTTCGTATACGTAACCTTAATATAAACGTTGTACTAAAAGGAAATTTTGGTAAATCAGTGTACGGCGAAATCTAATTATTGTAATTATTTATTCGATTATTTGTTTTTAAACATTTTATTATAAGGTTTAACTGCCTCCGTAGCCTAGTGGTTTAGGCTCACACTTTACAAAACGGAGGTCGTGGGTTCGAATCCCGCGGAGGGCAATGACTTTGTGTTGTTGTTTCTTAGTTGGGTTAG
>DWHQ01001708.1:0-10394 GCA_018247955.1 Eurytides marcellus marcellus | reverse complement strand
AAATAAATCCGTCAAGACTCTCAACATAAATTTCTTTGAAGTTCAAGGTACAATAAAAAATTAAAATTGTTGTAAAAATTAAATAAGAATCGTTGAAATTGCAGGAGCAAAGACGAATAAGATTCGTAACACACATAAAAAATAGAAGAATTAAGATCCTCTTTTTTTGACGTCTATTGAAATTGATAACATAAAAATATACAAATAATAATAATTAGGACTTGCTAAACAGATACGCATACATATTTATACTTAAACTGCTAAAAAGCATACCAAAACACAGACTACGAAGTACAGATATTTTTAATTTTTGAAACAACAATAAATATGCAATTATACAAAACACAAACTAGATTTCAATATAATTAAGTCACTAAAATGACTTTACGGAACGACAATACTTCCAGCTCGTTAAACCAAGAACTATCTAAACACGAGCCCATTGCAAACGTTTCGCAAGCTATAACGAAACACCCCGGTCACCAAACACTGGGGACTCCGACCACAGCTTTGCGGTCGAATTGGCACGACGACTGTCAAACACGTCCGAATAAATACAATTAGTCCCTTCCAATTGTTTCAGACAGATCTCAGCGATATTATATTAAAGATATTTATGTACCCGAATATCTATTTCAAACGTAACAAGGGTTCTCTTCGTAGAATGCCATTGGTTAAATATTATATAGCTAAGTTGATCATCATATCTTATTATGAGAATCGACTAAATGACGATCAAATAGGGTTACATGAATTAATATACGCATACATTTACTAACAATAAAAATTTTTATTTGGTTAGGCGATAGTACAGTCGCAAAATGAAAAGGTTCGTTAGTTTTCAAATCGATTTATTTCCGCTTTGGTTTTTTTTTATTTATAATATTGGCAGAATGCAAAAACAACAGGCTAAATTGAGGCAAAACCTTATTCGATTGAAACGTCACATTTATATTTTAAACGTTAGCAGCACTAGGATGTTGGCAGAATTGATTTTGCACTAGTGCAAGCAAAAACTGACCTTAAGGTGACGAACCTTTTTATTTCGCGACTGTACTGACTGTACTGTATATTATACTTCTTATTTTAATTAGAGCTATAAAATATTCCCTTATTAAGTATTTAAGTACATCATTATGATAGTATATTCCTTCCAATCATTGTGAGAGATCCAAAAATATATGCAAATTTGTACTTAAATAATTGAAGGCTACTTATTTGTGTCCTGAATATTATTGATTTGATTTGAAAGATTTGGCAGTAGGAATATTTTGACGATGTAAAAAATCAACTCATCTGTTGTCAAGATATCTTTAATTCATACTGTCGGCCCTACTTACGAAAACTCAATCGAGTCTCCATTCACTGTTAAATGCGGTCAACGTATGATATTGAATAAATTAGTACGCAGAGTTGATTAACAAATAATGAATAATTAATGCACCACACGCTCTACGTAATTGGGCGTGACGAATTGAATAGTCAGTAATACAATACAGTCGGAAATTTAGTTGTATAAACTGGGTATCCATGAAATATATAATATAAAGTCGCATGGATTCTGTTAAGGTGGGTGGTGGGGGAAATTCTATAGCTCAATAACTTCATTTCTACTCTTCAGATCCACGCCGAAAGTTTGGTGTACTGTTTGGCGCAATTGCAAAACTATTAGCTTCGGCGTCGCAGGTCGTGTATTCGATTCTCACGCGGGGCAAATATTCTTATGAACTACAGATAATTGTTTCGGATCTTGCCGTTTATCCGTGTTAAATTTATGTATGTAAAACGCCCTTATGACACAAGATATTACTATCTTACAATGAGGGCGTTTTTTATTTAAAAAAGTTACAAATGAATTCTATTAAGAGGTACTAACACTAAGTTAAGGCACCCCATAAAAAAATTATAATCTACATTAGAGTCTCCGTAATATTGCCCACTAAAAGCACAATAATCTCTGGACCCCAAGTGGTTTTCTTTACGAAACAAACTGCATGACTTTGTCTCGTAAAAAACCACTTGGGCTTGACACTATCTCATCAGATAAGCAGATCGTGCGCCTGATACCTAGAGACACGCCTACCCATATTAGCACTGTGCAATATATAACCTGCTTGGCCCTATGCTGGTCACCCAGAGATTTAGGATATTATATCTCCTATACCTTGTAATAACGCTAGCAATATTACCCTTCAAAAAGAACACAATAGTGCTTAAATATTACTGCTTGGTGGTAGAATAACTGGCAATGTATTGATACCACCCCAGACTCACTCTGCAAAAGAGTCCTACGACTTAAGTCGTAGTCGTAGTCGTTTTAAAAAAAAAGTGTGCGTCGCGGGACGCACGACAGAAGTGATAATTATGCATGAAGCCTAACAAACTGGCACTGTTACGCGTTACGTTACGAAGTGGTTTACCCTCGCATAAAAAGTTATCCTTTTAAAAATCCTATTATTTTCGTCTAGCTATTTGTGGGCTTCTCCCTACACTGACATTATATTCATACACGACAAGTGGGAGACCACCACCACAACCACAATATCTTATCTTGACTGACGTTGATGCTTTTAGCCTATGCGGCTCTATAAAGCTTCATCGGATCACCGAATTCGTGGAAATGCTAGTTTCCACCAATTGCATAAACATCATGTATTTCTGTGTCGATACAAAATATTCGATGAAAACTTTTCTCCTGCTCGACTGTTGTTTATTAAGAAATCGAAACGAAAATCGGGAGAAACTATTACATTAGCTGAAATGTTTAGTACCGCCGATATTTACGTTTGTACGTTTACTATTTTCCTTAGTATCGCATGTCGTAAACCATCTCGTGTTCGTGTATTTATGTCAGTCTCGTAAAATGGACGACCTCAAACGTGGAATCGTCGACCCGGTTTGATCAATACACCTTTGCGAAATTCAGACAAAGAATAAACTTTGTTACAAGCTCTCATGTCTTTGATCAGACTGGGTGGGTAGGCAAAAAAAAAATGCTTATAAAAATTACCTCGTAAATATTTTTTTTCGGTGTGTAGTTAAATCAAACGGTCCATTTTCACAGTCACAAATTCTCAATAAGCAATCTATAGTAACCTTTACGCTAACTAAGATACTTCATAATGAATTTTGATTTTAAATGATTATTCCTACTAAACATAACATCGATCTCTTACTCCAATGTTGTATAAAAGAAGGATATACTGATCAATTAACAAACATATGTATTTTCAACTCCGCTATATTATATATGTTTTAATTGCTTCCGTGGCCTAATGCTTTAGGCATACGCTTTATAGATCGGAGATCATGGATTCAAATCCCGCGGAGGGCAATGTGTTTGTTTCGTTTTGCCTTAGTTGGATCAGGGCCTAACGGAGCTGATCACTCGATTGCATGAAAAGTAAGATGATCCATGCTTAGGATGGGCATGTAACAAGTTGGCTCCGTCTTCTTGTCGACACCGTATAGTGGTGGCTTGGAGAAGTCGTTTATAGAGGTCGGTTTAATGTCACCGCCTCTGCATTTGATCTCTCTGTAAAGGGAGAGTAAAGGGGAGTACCTGCGTCTGCGTGAACGCTTGTGAACTATAATATAACCCGCGCAGTTGGCTGATCTCTTATAGATCGACCGGTTTAGTTAGGGTTAAATGCTAGTCGTAATATTTTTGCAAAATAGACACGTATTTATTCTATGACTCAATTGAATATTCAGTTGTAAAGAGAATCGCATTTTTTTTACATTAGTAACGTTCATATATAAATATAAAACAGAAACTAACTTTTCAGTCCACTAACATTTGAATATTTTACTAAAGCATCAGTATTTTCTAACTAAAGCATATTGTTTTCGAAGTTTGAAAGGATGATGCTCGCTAATTAAACATTTTTTCACAGCACATTGGGATTGTTCATGTTTCGAATAGGATTCCGATTGTAATGTTTGTTTTAATTCAACTGAGAGCTCGAATTTTTAAATCCTCCAATTTTCCACTTGTTTGGGAAGAAAACTAAAATTGACTTACACAAATGAACATAAAAGTTTTATCCTAGTATAATTTCATGAAATACCACGCATAAACAATTAGTAAATTTTTATTCCTTTCCTTGCGAAAGGAGGAAATAATAAAATAATATTACTAATTTGCATATCTCTTTCATAATTAATGTTAATGAAAGAGATATGTAAATTCTTAGGGGTTATTTATTAAGGAACAAAACACGCTCATTACACTTTCATGAAAAATATTACAAGGCTTCTTTTTAGTACATAAATGCTAAAATAATTTAAAAATGCAAACTTCGGATGGACCCTCGAACGGCATTTGAGCATTACAATCAAGATACCGAAATCGGTTTATATTGGGGTAGTGCCACAGCATTACCACAAGCAATGTGCAAGCAAAAATCTATTATGTTATGTTCCAGTTTAAAGGGCAATGTCACTTGCGTAATAACCGAGCATAGATATCGACTACCTAATCCAGTGATACCCAAAGTGGTCCACGTGGATCCTCTGGGGTCAATGGAAGACGAAGAAGAGTTATAAGATCAAATTCTCGCATTTTTTACGAGTTTTGGGAATATAGTAGAAACATAACAGCAGAAAGATTTTGGAAGTGGTCTACGAGAAAAAAAAATGGGAATCTCTGATCTAATCTCTGAGTGACTAGCTAAAGAAGCAATTTTAAAATCGTGCAACACTGTATAGTACGGTATTGTCATGGGTATGTTGGGATATGGTCTGTCGCTTACCATCAAGTGCACGACTTGCTTATTCCGTTGCTTTATTTCGTAAAAAAATCCGTTTCAATCCCAAGTATAATGTAATATAGTAATATCAATAATTAAGTATATTTTATAGATGGAAAACAACCTTTATTAAACCCTCCCTCTAGTCAAAACAAGCACGGCCTAACAGAATGGTGGTGAAAAAATTTATTTTGATTGTACACTTTCTCTTGCTATTTAGTTTAATTAAAATCGAGTGATAAGACTAGTGAGTCGAACGCTTGATAACGTTTGTCCATGATAGCGCAGCATCACGCAGTTTTTTCTTTTCTATGCTCGTCACCCATAGACACGATATATCTCTATTCCCAATATATTCTTTGGAAACACTGCAATTACTCCGGCCAAAGTAATGCTTACGCTTCAATTGGTTGGCGGCAAAATAACTGGCAACCTTACTGCCCTTCTCAAGCGGACTCTGTAACAAAATTCTACCATATGAAAAAGTCATTGCAGGCTTACCTTCATATTGCATGTCCATCGAACCGTTTGTTAGTTAGCCACGATTTCACATAGGAACAAAATAAACCTGTCTGGATGCAAAAAAAATTAAACCGCCCTATTTTAGGTAGGCAAGAGTTAATTCACCCCCACGCCGCCTACGTTTCGTCGGCGATCGCACGCACGCGTGCGTTAGTGGATCGAACCCGGGTATCGGTAATTGCCATCTCCTTATACAGAGCGTTAAATATAATGAGCCCCGTGACGCGTTCCCGTGATATATGGATACCGGGAAAATCGCCTCGATTACGGTTATCCTAATTGATGGCAGCCAGTTTAAAACGAACAGCCTATATTCCACTTGGCGAAGTTGCATTTTCGAAACTGTCGTCTACTGATTTTACGAGTAGACTCAACCGTTACTTTTTTTTTTCTACTTATAAACTGGCCAGCATTCTACAACACAATCAACATTCTATCAGTTAGGACGCAGTAATGGTGTCCGACGATGTAGATTGATGATGTCAAGCTTACCTACCGTTTAGACAGTTATTGCGTGTGAGTTTTTATTTTCTCATGTTTGTATTCAGTGTGCTACTGTACGATTGTGGGTTACCATTAACTTTATTTAGTTGATATGCAACTAAAGCTTTTAACTTAAATTTCTGCGCCTTCACTCATGAGGATTTCGAATTTATGGCATTTTTAATTCAATTGGCCTGTGCCACTATCCGTGCCAAATATTTCTTCTATTCCCAAAAGCAACACATTCGTAAATATAATAACGTAGCTAGACGGATATCTGACGCTATTTTAAAATTAATCCCATAATTATCGCATCATTTGTAAAAAGTTACGCGTGCTGATAATTACGAACGCATTGTGAATAAGAGACGGGCGAAGGATATTCGGAATTCCTTCGGAGTTGGCGGGCTGTCAGCGTGACAGGAGGAGCGAGTGTCCCGGGCGGCGTGGCCGCGGGCTACGGCCGCGGGGTCGAGAGGTCGCGCGCGCAGACTCGCCCCGCCCCCCTAATTGCCGCGCCCCACGCAAATAAATAATTTTTATCCACCGGTGCCGAGATCACGCTCCCTCTTGACCCCGAATTGCCGCGCTCGAAGCGTGCTTTTTTTTGTTGTGAAATGATAATCGCCCAGAACGACCGACGACGTTCGTCGTACGCCGTGAATTCCGCGCGGTTGACCAAAAACCAGACGCGAGGCGATGATACCGCCTTTATGATAGCATCGCTACGTCGAATTGTTAATGATACGTTCGGAACTGAACACTGAGACGTAATAATTATAATATCCGCGCACAAACTGTTAAGAATATTCATCGAACTAACTGATATGGGAAATAAGCTATAGATAATTTCTTGACCGAATGGTCGTTTGAGGTTAAAGAGGTTTATGTAGAAAAAAGTGTACCTGGCATACTTATATTTTATTATTCACGATGTCGTGAAAGTTAAACTTACGACCAGTGTTCTTAGTATTAATACTCCTTAGTATTTATACCACCGACGCAAATTGCACATGAGTTCCGGAGACAACCGGCTACAGTGGATATCACGTGAAGATTCCCATATTCGGAGGTAGACTCCCCCACCCATTCAGCCATCATAACTGCAATAAAATGCATCGACGTATCGTGTTCGTATCTAATAAAATGACTCTCTCGTATATTTTGTAACAGCCACAGCCAACCGATAGCATAAACAATAAACTGGCAATAAACTAGTACGGACTATGGTCCGAGCATCTATCCGACAACATTCTTTTCAAATTGCACAGCGCATAAGAAGAGGCAACAACCCATCAAGCCGCGGAATATTTTGCAATCCGCGCTGTGCACACGTATCATTGTGGAACATGAGCTAATGACAACGGCTCGATACTTTATCAGATTTCCATATGTCCGTTTAAGTTATTTTTATATTGGAGTTTTATTATTATTTCAATTTATTTATCGGTCAGGCTATTCAATCTTCCATTAGCTTGAGTATACTTCAACTTATTCAACCGTTTTAACCGTATTCATATGAACGTAAATGCAATAAATAATATTCGATAAAATCGCTACATGACATGTTATTTAAATGACTACTAAGATTCATGAGCTTTCTGAATCAACTATTTAAAATGCTTAATCATCATATCAAATAAAATAAAGAAAAGATATCAGGCGTTAAAGAAATTTAATCTATGTTCGAGTAATACTTTTCACGTTGCAAAGCGGTCGCATCTACCGAAACGAAAAAAATAAATGCACCCCATCAAAAACTGAGTAGAAAGCGACGGGAAACTTGAAACCGCATTCTCACTCCGTCATTTGATTTCTATGAGCATATTAGGCATTGCTTCTATGAGATGTCACCGCGACGGGTGGCCGTGTCGAATCGACGGCCGGTGTCTGTGATTATCCATTCGTCGCGGACGCGGCCATGTTTTGCGTTTGTTATGAAAGCGTTCCACTGACCTCAACGAAATTTCGCTTTCAGCGGAGTTCTAATGTTGCAGCGAATGTACTTCTTATCTGACTCTAGAGTCTATGCGAATTTGTTTTTTTTTTTACATCGGCGGTTGTGTTGTGTTGTTTTCGTTTTTCTTTCGGCGACACCCAAGTCACTTTTATTTAATTAATCAATACTATTTTATGAGAAAGAATATAAATTAAATGTACGTTTCATGTTATTGTTCATCAGAACATGTTATTTTTATCAAAGTCGATACTAGGTTTATTAAATTACTAAACCGATTTTTAATGTATACGTGATGTATGTAGAAATGATATATAATGTAAAATAGGAACAAAAGGTTGACGGCATCACTACATAGGTGTTATATCGAAGAATCCCCGATCTAAGTTTTCTTCTACGATATCGAATTATCCGATACAAAAATTGGCGCGAAATATGTATATATTTTCATAGCGTGCATCGCCATCCGCATAAGACACGCAGCAGAAATGTTGAGTTTTGGCTTCGATTTTACTGGTACACAATTTCGACCTTTGCCGATTATCGTTGCGTGCGTTGTATTGTAATCGCAATCAGCGAAGGAAGGTCTGCAGATGAAAGATTTACATGTGAGATGATATACTTAACTTAATTTTTGATATTTAAAATAATATTGGATGTTCAAAAGGAGATATAATAACAAACACAGACTCACAAGATTCTCCGTGTGATATAATCTGTGGAATGTAATGTAAACAAAATTATTTGATTTGAGAAGAAATATACGTGAATTACTAAGACTTATACGTGGTCAACAAAAGATCGTAAGATAGTAAGAGGTAGTATAATATTCTACCTAAGTGCTATTCAAAATTAAAAAAAATGGTAAAATTGAATTATTAGAATTTCTAATACTAAGTATCGATAACCATACAATAAATCATTGTAAAAGTTTATGTTCCTTATATTTAGTAATTTCGTAACTACATTACCAACACATGCTTATTTAGACGATAATGTTTTCCATTATATATTTATAAGCTGTGCATGTTATAGCTACATAAGAAGCGTAATATTTATTTCGGGAACCAACCATATGAGAATAAATATGGCAACTTATTTCTGCTGTCGACCGTGGCGTGGCGGGGTTCGTTCTCACGGTGCAATTATCGGTTGCACTGCACTTACCCTTAATTTCATCTTACCCGCCTGTCTGCCTACCACTCCAGACCCACATGCACTCTATTTCGTTACCGACACATGGTTTTTCCTTTGTTTAAATCTAGTAGATTTAATCCTTCGTCACCCAGAGGTGATGACTGTGTAATTTCGATATTTTTTTTAATATTTCTCCCTTAATCTCATTATTTTAGATACTAGACTGATGCTAAATAGTAGTGATGGTATACTGGTACTGTACGAAATTTCAATATCTTGAAACAGTATAAACATAATTGTCTCTGTACACCATTTGTAATATTTGGTGGTGTTGGCAGGAGAAATGCTTTGTAATATAACATCTTTGTGATGCTTGCCTATATTATAAATTAAAATATATAATAAACTCATCTATTGACATGAATACTATGAAACTGATTTAGGGGTTTAATAGATTTTATTTTTTGTTAATAAATCTGCGAAAAAGAAAGAGCACTACTTCTCGTCACATCGTAAGGGATATTATCGAGTATTTGAAAAAGTTATTTTGTGTTGCCCGTAGTAGAACAGAATTATTAGCGCTTATTTAGTTTCGAAACATATTTCGAAACAAGTTTCGTTATATACTTATATAGTATACTAACCAAGGGGAAATATGAATTTCTTATACATATATTTATATTTATACCATACTATAATGCATTATTTATTATTGAACTAAATTCCTTTTGTAATTTGTTAAATCGGTTCAGAATTATATACGGTATGTAAAAAATTCCGATATCGAATAACGAAGGTAATAATTTTTTTAAAATATTATATAAGCTATAAACTCAATGTTAACAAAGATTTTTTATCATTTTAGTAACTCATAAACAGTGAAATCTTAATAAGAAGTTTAATTAACGATTAGTCGTTCAATTGGAAATTTTGCCAGGCATGAAAATTAGAACCTAATCTCCAAAGGTCCCTTATCGCTTTCACGCCACAATAGACGCAAAGATGTAAATGAAAAAAGAATGGCAACAATACAATTCTTGATCAAACCGATATATTAATAGAAAACGATGTGATAGTCCAGGCGTGTCTATGCCATCGAGATATTTTCTAGCATTGTTCTACAATAATCTTGCATCGCACCTACTTGAATACTACCGTATAGCTCAATATCTCCAGACCGCGTTTTTTCTATGCATTGTTAGATAATATACGTATATGTTACGGTAGTCTGGACGGAGACAGTCATATGTTAGACAGTTATTGCAATCACTTTAGTGATTAAATAGTGGAATAGTACGAAATAACTTCGTAATACGTAGCCTTAAAAGACTTGTTGAAATAAAAATTTGTCTTGATTTCGTTTTTTTTTTTCATAAACACTGTCCTATAGTAATATAGAAATATCTGGTGTTACAAGGGATTTTTACATACATAAATTTCACATGGACAAACGTCCAGATCTGGAACAACTGTCTGTAGTTTGTACAAATATTTGCCCCGGCTGGGAATCAAACCCACGATATACGACTCCATAACGTTTACAA
>DWHQ01001707.1:0-10397 GCA_018247955.1 Eurytides marcellus marcellus | reverse complement strand
GGAGTAGACTGACAAACTACTTACTACGCAACTTGCAAATACGTTGCCAGTCTTTAAGGAGGGGAATTTTTGAAAGAGGGAGAGAGGGGAGGAGAGGAAGAGTGGAAGGAAGGGGAGGGTAAGAAGAGGGGGAAAAGGAAGGGGGTGGACCGCCAGCCACCTCACTCACCGGACGAAACATGGAAGCAAAAACACTTCCACTTCAAGCCGTTTTTTTGTGAGGTCGTGGTACTTATCTGGTTCGAGCCCATTCAGCAGCTGGAGCAGCTGTGTGGCTCTACCACCGTTAGCTTGTTATCATAGGAATGTTATTGCATATAGAAGCTCAAAGATATGGCTCAACTTGTATTGATCGAGCTTTTATCAGATTTACTTAAAGCCGGTTATTTCCGGAACTTTCTTTCAGGCGAAAGCAACGTTTCAGTGGCGGCGCCTGTGGTCGAACGGCGGACTCCGAGACTGCCTTACCAACCTCCGTAAGTTACGAAATGTCCTTTTGGAAGGAGCAAGGGTTGTACAGAATATGCTATTGGTAGGAATGTTACTATACTCAGCTTGGTGATAAGTCCATGTGAATCTTCGAGAAGTGACGAGATGAGCGAGTGGTGCGAATGATGGTGAACGACGTACTTGCCTGTACAGTACTGTACCAATAGGCACTGCGTTACGCTCGTGAGACGGTATAGCCTGAACAGACTTTGACTAGACCTTTCAAGTTTTACCAATATTTCTTAAGACTTGCCATTATGTAAAGTAAAAACTTTATCTGCGACGGCTATCCTCTTAGATCCATTGCCTCTTTGCGATTTACATCTGTAAAGTAGCTGTAAGATTGTATCTGTTTTAGTACATTTTTAATATGAGGCATTCGGCTTTGGATCTCTCGTCACTGGCCCGTAAAGGTAGCATTCGGTTCTTAGCGACCGCGAGCGATTAAGGCACGCGACGCGTTCAATTTTAAATCTTGTTCAAATGTTGAATCTAATAATAAGTATTCAAAAGCATTCGCTCTTTTCTCGCGATGATAAATTTGAGCCCGTCTACTTCATTTGCTCGTTTGCCTAGCCATTAATATGATGAGGAGTTCATCATCCAGATATTAAAATAACTGCTGAAGAACGAAACGTCCGACTTTAATGTTTAAAAAACTTTGTCTAGTAAAGATCGCGTAAATTCGTATATCGCGTATATTTGTCTTGACACCACCTCGTGGTCGGTCGCGGTCGCTAAGAACCGAATGCTACCTTAGGCCGTTTCTCCTTCAGCAGGCGCCGGATGCGCTACGTGAGCGGCGGTGGGGGGGTTTGGGCCCACGAGCGGCTGTTGGAGCAGCACGCCCCCGCCCACGTTGCCCACGCCCACCATGCCCACCACGCGCCCCTCCTACTCGACATCAATCAGGTGAGTGGACTCAAGCACACAGCCAGACAGACGGACATGACTCTACACAGAACATGTCTGCCGCCACATGCAATTGTCTTGACTAATATTATAAATCTGAAAGTGGGTTTAATTTGATTCAGAAACAGAGCGACGATCGTTGGGATGTGGGGCGAAAATAAAAATTCCTTTGCACGGAGTCGCGGGCTCGTTCAAGTATACAGTATTAACATTCTAAAGGTTGAAATGGTGTCTGTATGTTTGGTATCTACAAACTTTTCAGCGGCTAAATACGTTTTAGTAAAATGTATATTGACGCCCAGTTACTTGTTTGACTTAAAGACTGAAGTATGCTTTATTTCTAATGGTTCTTGATGTATCTAGTGTTATAACACTATTTATTCGGTCGATGCACCTGTATAAACTAGTAGATATACGACGATACTAATTGAAAGTTATATTCGTACAGTTTTATACATAGATGGAACTCAAGAGCTATATGTATATATAAACTATCTGTATATCGAGCAGTAAGGTTCACGCTTAATATAAGCCACGTTGCTCGCTCGTCGCACGAAACAAGTACAAAAAGATTGAAACTTAAATTGTAATATTGAAGGATATGACATATTCCTTATATGCTAGTAGGTTTGTTACGTACCTTAATAACAGACAAACACACGAAACGGGTGGATAGTCAATATACAATACAATAAAAATTGTATCGGTGTTATATAGTGAGTATTTATTTGCATACATCAAGTATGGCCTTAGACTCTATGAAGGAGTTCCTGTTGAATAATGTGAGGCTATCTTTCGAAGTAATTAAAAATGGGAAAAATTATCAGAACAATAAACGATTTATTTCTTGGAATTTCTTGTACGAATCATAAATTTGAAAATAACTATTGAGGACAATAAAAATCTAGTTCTGAAATACACGCGGGGCGTTAGTTAGACCAAATGGCATATTTGTTCAATTTTGAAGTGTTCCGTTATGCCTACCACGTACATAAATAAGGCTAAAAAAATATCTCTGAATAGAAAGATACATAAATAAACGTATTAAATGACAGAAGTGTCATAGATTACAAAGTTTTATACACTACCTTATGCCTATCCGACCTATTCACTCTCTATAAGTGTTTGTTCTTTACTTGACATAAAAATACAGATACGTTGTCACCCTCGAGGACGATCTTAAAGTAATATGATAATCCATTAAATTAAAAAGTTTTTTTTAGAAGTGAGGCTGCAAATGTGGCGGTGCTCGAGGTACGTGAGGAGTTGCGCAGATACGGAGAATTTTTTGTCATTAGTCCGGGAAACGTATTGCTCCTTGTTCAAGCCGATAGTTCTAACTGTAACAGACTAAAAAGTATATGTATTATCAATGTGCGATCACGGTCCAACTTTTTAAAATGAGGTCTCAGACTATTTAGAGTATTTAATGTAGAATGTTATTCATTCCAAGGTTTTTGTACTAAAAATTAACTGGAATGATTTATTTAAACAAAAGACAAAACTGATAAAAAATTGATTTTTGTCGTAGTCGGGATTTAGTTTTTCTTTAATGTAGTCTACATCGAGAAGATGGAATACTTGATCCGTTGAGTCAAAGAACACCCGTTTAGTTAACGAATTCCCAAGGATTCGCTTATCGTTCCCACCAGATGAAATGCAATTGTAAAAATACTTCCACTACGTACCGCTTCTCTGTGAACTCGTGGCCCATCCGCGGTCGATCCTGATGGGACTCTACCAAAAATGGGTGGTGAGAGACTAGACTGTTGTCCGCTAGATGTCGCTGCGGGGCGCGCGGCTGGGCGCCCTCGGTGGCAGCGTGGGATGGCCGCACGCGCACGCGCATGCGCACGCCGCCCACGCGCACCGCGACCACGCACAACGCACGCAGGTACGAAGCGCATCGCAGCGCATCTCCCGCGTTCTGCTCTGCTCCGATGGGAACGCACGAACGCTCGGACCAATTTTTCCAGGCGTAGCGGTCAAAAGTGTCATTTAATATTGGATTGGATCTGAAAAATCAAATTTTAATCTATTACCGATAATAAGATTCTAGACATTTTGGCATTGGCACGTGATTTGCAATTTTCCATTTGGAATCTCGTTTTTCTAATAGTTCGTACCTTCTCATCCAAGCGCTAACGGTTCTCAAATTCATAACTCTTGTTATCTCAATGAAGCAACTTTCAATGTTTTACGAAATTATTTTGATTAAAGACGAATTTTCTCAGTTATGTGGAAATATATCTGGATAGATATATATGTTTTTATCACAACAGATTATATGGGATCTTAATAACCTGAAGCGATGCAGACCCCAATCATTTTTATATGTATGTCGAATAGCACTTGCCATCTTTATAACCTCTGTATATTACAGTCATAGCAGGTTCTACGCAGACAATTTATTAAATGATACCTCTAAGAAATCTTTCGAAGCGACTTCATAGCCTGATTACGAATTTATTCAACTATTCAAGTACTATGATGTTGATATTTAATCTACTTGATACTTTGTCGACGTTTGTTTTTTTTCTTTCACCCACTCCACTAAAAATTGTCTATCGTTAGTCTTACTCTGATGTTGATATTTAGTCTATATCTTGATAGTTTGTTTTTTTCTTTCACCCACTCCACCAAAAATTGTCTATCGTTATCTATTGTCGAGAATGCCATTAGGTCTCGAAAACGCCCCTGTTGCTTCTCAAAATACTTTTGTGGCGACTAAATTATTATAATCAGTATATTGGTGTAATATATCTGTGAGAGTTCTTAATGTAACTTTTGAATGTAGAAAATTAAATTTGGATTCTACCTATCTGATTCATACAGTTCAACCCGTAGTTTACATGTCAAAGTGCTATTTATGTATATATGCAATGTTTGTATCTTCGGATAGAATTGCAATGTCATTTAATTCCTTCCCTTTCCGCGATATTTTTTATAGTTTGACAGGTTCTTCACTGTCAAGGTTACGAATCAACTTTTAACCGTAAAAATTCGAGTCATTTAGTTGCCATGCTATCGTCTTTTATGCCATCTTTGGATCATCTTTCGCGATCTATGCCTCATCTTTTGAGGTGTAGGCCGCAAGAAGATCCATGTCACGATGTTTTTAGTTTATGAATTACACACCACACCAAAGAATATTGTATACATATATTTATATAGTTTATAACTTATTAATTCACTTGAATATTGAATGAAATAGGTTAGGATTAAGAAAAATAGGTTTTTGCAATTTGTAGGTACAACGATTAATTTTGTTGAAATATTTGGAAATTTTGTTAAAAGAAGGTAGTGTGCGTTCGTGAAATCTAAAACGATATGACGTTCGGTATCACGAAATTACTTTAGTATTGTTATTTTATTTTTCGTTTTTTATATGTCAGACCGCAGATTTTGGGTAGGTTATACCTACACAGACTTGTTAACACACTTGTATTAATTATTAGAGTTACTATAGAGATATTAAGTTTACACGCATCATAATGACTTATATATGTTATACATACACACCACAAATAGGGAATTTCCAGCAACAACCGAGATGATTGTAATGTTGCCAGCGATATACACTATGTATTTGATATCAGATATTACTGTATGTAATTTATTTAAGGCCATAGAATTACGAGTCACTTGATCGTTCCTCACGAATTGACGAGCAATGAATTAGTTTGAAATTTCCCAATTGAGACAAAGGCAAATCTCTCGTCGATTCGTGCGGTGGCGATGTTAGGTGTTGCAAAATCCGGAAGGTCGATTCATTATGTTTTGTCAATCTGGGCATAGCATTTAAATGTTCGCCGTCCGCGCGTATCGGTACTCGTCTAATTTTAAGATAGCGTGGTCCAAGGTAAGATGAGCCTTTGCGGATCCGTCATCGGCGGTTGTCTCGCCCTGAGCTGAGTCTGGAACGCGGTGCGACTGTACCGGTGATCTAACGGCTGTATTATCACGTGGCCTGGGCCTCGGCGATCTCGACGTGGGTTTTCTTGCGTGGTAGTGGACGCAAAACTTTAATACGCCCCTGAAGTATCTTCTAACTATTGACTAATAAACAATTAGTTGATATCCGGGACTCTTTATTCTGTTTCAACTTTAAATTTCTATAAAGTAAAAATTGTTCGAATATTCAAGTGTTTCGTTTTAAAACTACTTTTGCACTCGACGGTACGTATGTTAAGATTGCGACACCGCCATTCGTTCGAGCGTATTGAAGTTTTGAGCGCTCTATGCAATATAGAGGGATAGATGAGGAATAGAGCGGGTTGAGCCGGTGAGGTACAGTCGCGCCGCGTGTGGTACAAAGCGGAGCGGTGCAGGTGGCGGGCGTGGGCGCGGTGGGCGGAGAGCTGTGGGGTGCCGCCGTGCTGCCCTCGCTGCCGCTGCGCTACCACCAGGTACCGCCCGCACGCACCACTACCACCACCATCATCCGTAGCGGGTCGGTTCGCTCAGATGGTCGCTCGCGCTTGCTTTCTCTTTATCAAGTTAAAATTATATCAGTTTGAGCCACTTTTCAGAGAGTACACTTCAACACAATATCGCAGACATTGTTTCCTGTTGTCAAATTTGCCTTTTACGTAAAGGCGTCTAATATGATCGGATGTGTTGAAAAGCACCTTTTAAAATTCTGGCAGTCAAATTGTATGAAATAACCTTAACGCTTGGTGAAGGACTTAGCAAAATTAATAAGCTAATAATTTTCTTAGTATATGACATTAGAGATCACCGAAATCGAAAGCAAGCCCGAGTAACAGCACGAGTGACAGGACTGTCGCTCTGCGGGGGCGTCTGGGCGGATGGATGCGTATACAAACCTGACGAGAATGTCTCTCGCTCCTTTCATGTGGTGGTGTATTGGAGTCGACGCAACGACGTCAGCGTGTGTACGCTGTGAGGCCTTTCCACAACAATTATATCCTTGATCCAGACTTTTATCCAGTCACTATCAATCTGAAAGTACATTGTACTATATAAAGGTTGCACTGCCCGTACGCACGTTGCGTCTGGAGTCGCGTCTTGTCGCTTGATTTCGTCTCTCGGCCCGTTGTCGGGCGTCTCAATGCACTGAATGTTGACAGTGAATGCTATTAAAGGGGTCACCAGTAATTAATCTTGGTTTGCTGGCCGTGCGGCGGACTCACATTTCCTTGGTCCCGATGGGGCGGGTCTCTTGCGGCGCAGCCTCACATATCTCCGATGACATTGATTTCGTCATTGTTAACTGATGAAACGGGTTTACTAACTTTGATTAAGAATGTTGTTGACATTGATTTCTATGTCTCATTGAAACGATTATCAAATTTGTCAAAACTTGGAAATGTAAATCCAATTGATCGAAGAATTTTTCAGTAATTTCCTTTTCGATGGATTAATAGATTCTTGCTTAATAGAATTAGGAATGTAAACCATTAAAATACTCTGCAAAGTAAAACGTGCATGTGTTTGAAAATAATTAGAGTCTACGATTGTTGAATTTTCGCTGTGAAATGTGAGACTGGCGCCGGAATATCGACCCGGCTCCCTCTGTCGTCCAATTCAGCTTCAGGTGTTTGGTGCGTGCTTAGTTCATTTGTTACCAGCGGTTGCCTTGAAGTCTAGACTTGTTACTTGCGCTGAACAATTGCTGTCTTAGTGTTTTGAATTGGAACGTGACAAGTGCGTCAGCAGTCGGTGCGCCATCGGGCCCGTGTTTGACGGAATCTAAATTATCAATTACACCATCTACCGTCGCCTGATTTGTTTGAATGTACCGCTATCCGGGTTCGATGCCTCACCGACCTTGCGTTGAGCCGACGTGGTTTTTGAATGTTGTAGCTGCACTCTCGAAACTTTTACAATCTCACCAGAATTACTTAGAACTTGTCTCCCCCCACTTCATTACGATCCGAGAGTTCGCTTTCACCTACCTCTTGTTTTTTTACTTTTCCTTTTAGGCGTTTATCTTTCGGTGGTAAATGTCCTGGTATGAGTCGTAGTGTTCACTGAGCGACTGCGATGTCACCCGTCCAACTCCACACGTCTGTCACTCGCGCTTCTGTTTATAACTTAATTAGCAACATCCGATATAGATATAGGCTAACCGTATTTGTTATTTACAATGGTCGCGATGTGAGGCGTGCAAACTGTGTTGCCTGTAGTTTTTAATGCAAGCTCTTGAAGTTTTTATAATCTGGTTACTGCACACTGGCTATTTTTCGTCTAGCTTACCTTTTTTTTTTTAATTATCATCTGGCAATACGTTTGCACGCTTCCACCGTCGTCGGCGGTCCGTGGGGGCCGCCGCTAACTAGCTCGTTACACTTACGTGGTGATATGCATGCCCAGATTAAGATACCTTGCGTTGTAATGTAACTCGGCGATGAGGTTTCTAGTGTTAATCTGTTTTTTTTTTCTTTTTAACAATGTATGTATGTCGCTTGTATCATGTCAGCTTGCGGCGGGGTGCCGCGGTAGATGTGCGATGTGTTAGCAACCAACGCTCGTTTACGATGAAGACTGTTCGACTGTGTACCGGACGATGCTCGAATTGGTGGCGGAGACGTGTGTGATATATCATTGGTGGTATTTCAAGTGCTTGGGATATGCAAACTGTTGTCGGGAAGAGCTTATCACTCGGAGATTTTAAATGTGATATCTCTCAATGTCCCGTAATTGCACGAAAAACATTGCCCATCAAACCGGGTCAGAGTAGAGCTTGGCTGGAGAATGATTGGTAATGTTTGATCATTCTCCTGCTGGAACTGTGTCATCTTAGTCCAGTATATTTTGTCATAAAACTTTGACAATTATTAATACATGACCGATGCTTGTCTATGTTCAGTCTCATTGTACATTTAATTTCAAAACAACTAAATATCAAGAACGGTTTTAAATTTATCGACCTAGCCGAGTATACTGTCGTTGCTTTGCCCCCTTAATATTTTCCATCGACTATTATAATTTGAAAATCATCGTCATGGAAATTCACCGCTTTCTGTATTCGAGCATCGTTCGTTTAGGGAATTTCTTGAAATGTGCGAGGGAGCGGGCTCACTAATACCATCACAACTTATGCAACTCGCGCTGGTACGATTCGGGGTCATCCCGATCTATGTGGTAACCGATTAGTTGGCATCACTTCGCCATCCAATGTACCGACGGTCCCATAAGTGCTGCGCTTCTGCGTCAGCGGCCCGTGTCGCTCACACACCCGCCCCAGTACGGTACGACCTAAGAAACACCTCCGCTACTTTACAAGCACTTGTTATGTTAGTGACTTTTATATAAGCTTGGCTCGTGTGACTTGTGGCGAAGAGACCTCCGGCGTACTGCGAACTGCTCTTGTATCGATCCTCTTCATCGCTTAACGTCCAGGGTGTTTGCCCTTATGTATTGAAATTGACAAAGAAAAGAGGAGTTTGAGCTGAGCAGGTGTTCGCAATGCGCTCGGAATGAGGACTTGAATCCAGGCGTCTTGTCGCGTCGGCTATACTAGACGCAGTGTGTTTTAGCCGGGTGGCGGTAGGCTGCATAGAATCGTGTGCATCACAGTGATTACTTCTCTATATATATTTACATCTATTACCTGATTATTGTATGAAATAAGTAGCATCGTACCGCACAACGCTTGGTGATAACTTGGTCTTTGACTTCACTCAGCTGGGGTAGAACGAACGGCGACCTCAGTTGTGTCGGGGGTAGCTCAGTCCTAGCTGGCATACTGAATTCTGTTTTACTATTCACTTTTCTCTTCCACCCCACCACCCCTCACCCCTTTTCACACTTCCGAGGGGCTCCTGGTTCTCTATGAGCCATAATAACCAAGTGGCACGAACCTGTCGCATGCAATATGTTCTTATACCTGTACATAAATATCTCCTTTCTCTAGATGGAACCTTATGCGAGTCGCTCTCGACAGCCACATTTCTTACCCTTCCCTCTCTTCCCAAACCACCAACAGGGCTAACTTTACATCAGCCACTGTTTTTGTACATATGTGTATGTATATATATAGAGCATGCATCGATTTATACTCCCTCGATGTTCCCAAGAACGGGAGCAGAGTCTTTCCCACGTAGTGGGTTGTCGCGGAACGCTCGTTAGTGTAAGACTGGAGATTGTGGGAAAAAGTACAAGATGGGCACAGAAAGAGATGTGGGTAGAGGAGAAAGAATTGGGTCTAGAAATTGTAGTGGAAGGAGAGATGTGAAGAACGGGCACAGAATAGATGGGGAAAGCGTTGAATGTATCAGGAAGAGCAATGTTTCTGTTCAGAGACATAGTTCTGATTAATAACGGTTGGTAAATTTCACCAACATATAACGCGACTAGCCGCCATATATACCTTCTTTACAACCTTGATGTCTGACAATACGCTGCCGTGCGCTTCTCTTGTTAATCCATGCCACGTGACAACCCTAATATGTTGACACAGTCAGTGGTGATATGCAGACTGACAGAGCTGAGAGACCATAGAAGAGACTCTACTCCCATGTCAAAGGCTGATAACCCATTTTCCAGTGTCTTAATGTTTCGAATATCTGTCTATAGGCAACTATGATCACCTACCATCAGGTGAACCATTTATTCGATAAAGAGAAAGTAAAAAAGGAAGGTGACTAGTGGAATAAGAGAGTCGAAGAAGAAACAATGATGACAGGAGAACTTCCTTGCACCCGAGCGTTCCCGTCTATCCCAAAACACCCTCGTTTAGACTGTGCCCTTAGCAACTTCTAGAACTCTTTAGAGGATGCGATCGCGACGGAAGCGTTTGGCGTTTCCATAGATCTTGAGTTCACCCCAAGCTCTCCTATCTCACTCTCATATCACACGTGACCAATTAGCAATATGCCAGCAGACTGTACTTTGATACCTACTCTTCCGTATACGATGTTTAGATGTAATTTATTTTTCAATATTATTATATCACACACAACTTGTACTGTCCACGAATCTGCAACTGTTCTTTATCAGCCTTATTTAATTATTATACATATATAAAT
>DWHQ01001706.1:0-10400 GCA_018247955.1 Eurytides marcellus marcellus | reverse complement strand
TTTTTTTTTAAGTAAATAACTTGTCTAAAGGCAATCTGCCTAACACTTCTCAAAAGCCTCAAAGTCGAAATGAGTAATTTTCTTCGAAATTATGTGAAGAAATTTACAAAAAATAAATAACCACATGACTCCTTTCTCCAGATACATCCTTTTTCCAGATAGACTAGACGACATAGTTTATATATATAGTATATGGATTTATTTGGCGGAGGCTTTATATAAAAATATAAAAATTTAAAATTTACAAATTTTATTTACCTTTTTACTATTTAGGTTGTTATTTTGTGGTAAGTAAGGTAAGAATAAATAAAGTAAATACATACAATACAACAACAGTAAATACTATAAATATATCGAATTTAAATATGTTTACTGACTTTATATTGCTAAATGTGATATTAATTTTTTTATGTAACACAGACCTTTGTACCTATAATACGTATAAGCACCAGCTCCCATGAACCCTAGGTTGTAAATCTTAACCTGTTGTGCATTAATCACAAGTCTGACTCATGTAAACTTATTTTTACTTTACCCTGTATTAAATACTAATAAATAAAATTATCAATTTTGTTGATATGAATTTTTTTTAAATAATTATTTCAGGCACACAATTTATAAATAAGTAATCATTTCAAACTTTACAATTTATTCAAACAATTAAAACTACAAGGGGTTAAAAATTCGCGTTCGAGGACAAGCAGTTTCTTTTATTTTGTAAAATCGCTCCTGATTATAACATAGGATAAGGCTTTATGCATACATAAATTTCACACGGATAAACGCCCAGATCCGAAACAATAATTTGTAGTCCGTATAAATATTTGTCTCGGATAGGAATCGAACCCACAACCCGCGACGCTAAAGCCAATAGCTTAGCAACTGCGCCAAATGGATCATGAAGTAGTTTGATACTAAATATTTTTTTGTTTGAGTTCCATCCGGTAAGTGAGGTACGGAGGCATTTTTTTAGCGGCTCACAATACTTGGGAAAAGTTATTAAACTTTCCCGTTCAAATAATTTGTTGTTCAATGGTGTTGGTATACTAGAGTGGGGCACAAAAAGCGAATAAGGTAAGCAATAATCTCAGCGGACATAATCTACCACAGATAATTTAAATTTAGCAATTTTCAATTCGGATTGGACGTGTTTAATTTTGAGTGTTTATATTGTTTAGCTGCGATTGTACTTTTGCGTAATATCGTGGTTGAAGTGAATTAGTATAGTCAATTAACTTTTGTGTCAGTCATGACAAAAATAACGCCTTTTCAAAATGGTTTTTTTACGACTTTCAGTCTTTTATTATTGTACTTTTAATGAATTATACAGATGGTTTTTCCATATTAACTACAATAGTATTCTTAACTAAAAAAGGAATGTTTGATCAAAACTTAAAAAAGTTACATTTTGTTAAAAAATTAATTTCTCTGTTTCTAAAATACAAATATAAATTTACATATCGTACATATATTTGTGATTGTGAAAAACAATGTCGCCATTTTCATTATTACTAAAACACTGATTATATTAAACATTTCGTTACGTAACAAATGAAATGCCTACGAACAAGTTCAAAAAGCTACCACAGGATTATTTAGCAGTAGCACTAATAATTATTTAGTAATACCAAAAACATAATTCCGTTAAAGTTTGTAATCTAAAGATAATTAGTGATAAAATATCAAACAATAGTGCACATTTCCATTCAAACCTTGATAACCCAGCCGTTACAGTGCAAATCTAACATTGTCTAAGTTTATCTTCTGCTGATGATTTCAATGAACGATTACTTTTACGTCCAAAAACCATTTGGATATGTGAAATGGGGATTGCATTGTATTGAATGACTCCATTAAATTAAAAGTCAAATAAATAAATCTAGGTACAATAAAAGCAAAAATATTGGTACTTTAACGTTTTTTAGCAAATTGACCACAATGTTCACAATGATTTGATTCATATTATTTTAATCAATTTACGGTTCAATACAGTTTTTCAGAAATCGAACGATTTTGTACCAAAGCTAATAAAGAAGTGTTTCTTGATTTTGCTTCAAATTTTAATGCTTATAAGATGTTGGTGTATAATAAAGCTTATGTATTAAAGATATACGTAGCCATGTTGATATCATCTCCTTGATGGGGGCAGGACTTCGACATCAGGTAACGGACGGAAACACTCTCACGCTGCTATCCGACACTCGAACGCACTCCGGACAGGTTTCGTCTCACCCGAAACACATTAAAAACCACGCTATTGCATCCACGTCGCTTTGTTTCGGCTATTAAGTTTCTAACGTTATCGCGCTTAGACGTTTTATGTCGGCTTTACGGTTTACCAACGCCCAGTAGTTGCTTATGCCCGCCTGGTGCGCCGGCAATTAAAATTATGGTAATTTACGCTATTTCGACTTAAATGTCTCCTTCTGGAAAGAGGCATTGTTAGTGCTCTTTCGTTTACAGCTTAATTAGATATGCAATTTCATTACAGAACTTTCGCGATTAGAATAATGTTATTAAATTAAGAACTAGATCTATAAAACTAGAGCCTAGATCGTAAACTGGCTGTTAATACTTAAAGTGTTTCTCAATTAACTAGGGGTGTTAAATAATAAGTTATTTTATTGTAAAATTCGTATACGGTTTCTGTTGTTGCTGTTGCCGGTTATTATGCGGCTATAATATTTCGCAAAGCCTGTTCACGAGGTATCGTTCTGAACAATGTATCGATTGATATCAATTCTATGGCCTTTCTAAACCATCTTGAACGTTTGACTTTTAGATGACAGCAACAGGTGGAACAGCGGGGAGTTCTGAACCGGAGATAAAGAAGATTGGTATTTATGTATTTTATAATGATCATGAAGTCTCATGATAAAAAATCAATTATAACTTTATTCTCTGTCAATTTTATTTGAACAATTTAAAGGTGTCGCAAAACGAAAGTTTCATTTTCAGACCAGAAAATATAACTTGTAATTTGTATCGTGTGTTTCGAGCAATATTCCAGTGTTTGGCTCACCTCTGTAGGTCTCTCTCGAAATCCATTGCTTATATTGGCGAGACTTCAGATTAGTAAATAATATTTCGTAGGTTGACATTATACATTGTATATTACAGGATAAGAAAAATAGAAAATAGTTTTATGCAGTGTTATAGTGACGCAAGAACAGGATAATACGGTACCTAACACTATAGGTGTAATATCAGCTCAAGATAACCACTGATAAAATAGACACATCTATTCTTTTGGCGATATCATTGCAAGGGGGTAGCTTTGGATTAAAACTTTGGTAACAGATTAGGAAAAGTAGGAATTACAGACTTAATTAGAGGTAGCAGAGCTTTAACAGATAAAGCTAATATGCGAAAACAAAGATACATATGTGTAAAATTTTCGTTTATTTTCTCTGCTCCCTTCAATTATATAAGGCTGCATATTTATCGTGGATATTGTATTTAACTATGTAGATATTTTTTTTTAGTTTTCTGTGATAAAAATAATTTAAAAATTACAGTATCCTAAACAAAATTCGCTCTACTCTCAGTAAAACTGCGTCCTTCTAAAGACATCTATTAACTGTCATGTCTTGAAGGTATAGTTTATAGGGTCTGATCTGAATCGAAAAATATGTTTAAAAGTCGTTACTGTGACCGTGTTTTGCAATAAATTAAAAACAATCCAAACAAATGGAATATTTATATAAAAAACATACGATTTATTAAAACATTCTATATAAATTAATATGAAACTTGTGATACATAGGCAATTCAATCAAGTATAAAATATCACGGAGGGTTTTTATAACTTACGATTGTAAGATTAAAGAATGCTCCTTAGATAGGAGAGTTCAGTACAAAGAAGTACTCGCTATGCTAGTCGTGACGCGAAAGGGAATTACGATCACGTGAATTTAGAGTGGGGTCTCTATTATAATGGAATCATGCGGAGTCATACAACCCATTCGTTTACCGTTAGCCCAATGACAGACCGCGTCTGTAGGTAGGAAGGGGCGGCCGGGTTCATTACGTATCCGATTCCCACGTTTCGTAATAACGCCGGCTATCGGGCATTCCGATGGCTTTTCTTCTAACAATTTTAATATCCCGTCGGTTTGTGTGTCTGTTGAAAATTTTATCTTTGCTGAATACTCGCTGGATTTCAAATGGCTTTGTTTTACATCAAAATTTACGCATTTTACTATATGTAGCGGCCCTACTCGGGTGGTTTCTGTTCTTTCTGTCGCTACCACTACGTTTAAGTTAAAAATGATATCGATCCGTGTTAGTGAGTTAAAAACAACAAACTGACGAATAAACTTTCGCTTTTATAGCAAGCTTGGCTAGTTTTAAATGTACGTAAACATCAAATCTACCAGCGATACATAAATTTAGGTACATGTATCTGTCCAGATCCAAGAAATCTCACTTGGACGTAGCGTTCAAACAATTACTGTGAGAGAGTCAAGAAGCATATTTGATTGTGGGATTTGACATTGGATAGAATACTCAATCACGTAACATGATTCGTTTGTTAACTTTTCTCTTAAACTAAATCTACTCTTCTTTTACATATATGAATATGTAAAAGAAGAGTAGATTTAGTATAACCATGCAACGGGTAAATGCGACCAGTGTTCTTGGTACGATGCCTCGCGGATCGGGTTAATAGATTTTTATCTTGTTATTATTGTAATGATAATATTGTGAATGATGATTGTTGTAAGTAAAATTATAGACCTCATAGAAGAATAGAACATTAAACAAAAGTTTATCAATCCGTAAAGATCTGGTCCGTAACGGCACAAAACGTTTCACGTAACAAAGAAAACAAACATTAGTCTGAGTACTTCTGTTTTTTTTCAAGAGGTAATTTTATATCTCACATAAAAAACAAAACATCAGTCAAAAGCTCAAGTTTTTCTGTCATCAATTGTCACAAAATCTTCCGCCGTATAATGACGGAGGCGATCGCTGTCTAACAACGGCGATCTACGCGCAGATGGAATAATTTGGCGTTCGGCTATCTCGGAATATTACCGGCGCAATTAAATATTCATTACGCTCCGTGCCCCGGGACGTGGACATTTTCAGTCATTAAAGAAGGTAAGGGGACCTCGGACTGAGAATCGTGGCACGCATGCCAGCTCGGGGCTGTTCGATTCATTAATATAACAACATGGAACGTAATGTGGAGGTAATATTGGCGTAATATGCAGTAATAATTCAACGCGAGATCCTAGTGACGGTTGAAGAACATTTCTGAACTGGAATTACGTCGAGAACTGCAGTTTCAATATTTGTTTCTAAGTGGCAGCACTCCTTTGCGGCATACGCCTGGGTTTGTCAGCTATGTTTCCGTTAGGCAGTAATGTGTAAGGATTACTGTGTACCGTTTTGAAGTGCGATGTTGCCAACGTAATTAGTGATATAATATTTTAAAACTCTGGGCAGCAGGTTCTTTATGGGACTGTGTTGTTATGGGCAGACGTGTCGCTTACACAAGTGCACGACTTGCTAGTTTTGTCACTCTATTTTTTAAAAACAAAAAAAAAACTGTATTAGTAGTGGTTACCTTACCATACCCCCCTTACTTTAACTGTGTCCGCCTGGGAAAGTACACAACATTGTCATACCGCGTGGGCACATACCACAGTATTGCCACTTATTTTACCATCAAGCAGCAGAGTAAGCATTACTGAATTCCCCGTTTAAATGATGAAATAACAGGGACAGAGGTAACTAAGAGGTATTGAAACTGAGAAATTTTCAAATCAACGATACTTCCCACGTTCTCAACCACGATGACGCAAACTATATGCTAATTGCCACTCACAATGGATGCCACCAGTCCGTCTCAGTTTGTAATTGACTTAATAATCTCCGTATAATCATATCCAAATAAAATTACGGACGGATTGGATACTGGCCTTTTTGTTGGGGTATAGTAAGCGGGCGCAATAGGCTGCGGCCAATCAATTCCGTATTGCCTGATATCGCCTTTATTCGATACAATAGCCGCCTAATTGTTATTAAAATGCCCGGCGTCAAGTTACCTGTATGAAGATCTGTTGTTCAGTTTGTTGCTTCATTGTTAGAATACGACGGATAACGTCGCAGGTTTTGTAAAACGAGTTGAATTTTAAAGTTGATGAGAACATAGTATGGAATATTTTTAATATAATTTCTGTTGCATTACTTAGTCATAAATGGCTTACAATTGTACCGTATACTTTATTCTTTTTCTAACTTGTGGGTTTCAAATTAGCTTTCGGCTACAAATCTTATATTCATTCCGTTTAACGTCGGCTCAATTATTGCGATGATCTTCTAGTTTTAACTGTGTTTTAATAAGTTTATAAAGAAGAAATTGGTGTTAACATTACAGTTCGTTAAATATAAGGAGTTTCGGTCGCATATTCAGAGACATTGAAACTTGTTGCGGAGTGAAATGAATGCGGGTATATTTCAAACGGCCGCTCGAGCTCGGGGAACTGGCAACATTGCGGGAGCGCATCGGGTATCCCAACTTCCCATGCGGCTCCGCCGTGAGAAAGATCCCTATCCTTGCACGCCATTCATTTTTGTTAAAAAGAACCACGCCTCGTTCGGAAGCGAATGAAAGGTCACACGAGAAATTGCGTGTTGGAGAACAAATTCATTCTATTTGCCTTCTGATTGCACTTTAAGCACATAGTTTTATTTATGATACGTTAACAGTGTCCTCGTCTATTATATTTCTTTTATAAATTTATATTAATTTTTTAATCAAAACGAATAGGAAATTTTATATAAATTTGACAATTCCTCAGTCAACTTTATTGCTTATTTGTTTGTAAAGATTAGAGAAAAAAAAATAAAACTAGAGATTAGAGCTAAAGGAAAAGGACCTCAAGAATTGCTGTTAAGAGTGAAGAACTTTTAGCGATTGTTAACACTCCTGCAATATTTCTAGTGTTGTGAGTGTCGTTTACATATTCTGCTTATCGTTACAAACTGTATACACCTGTAACAATCTCTTAGTATAACATCATTCATAAAAATAAAATATAATTAAAAGTAGTAGTGAGCAGTAATAAAGACGACTAAGATCTCCTTATTCGAATAAACGTTTCGTGAAGGCTTGAATCCCGAACGATTCGCGATTATGACAATGAAATTAAACGCGTCCGAGTCGGTGGATGTAAAGACCGAGTGCTTATAGTTTCGAATGCATTACAACGCGTATCAGTTCGAGGCATCTTTGCTCTCATTACGCCCCGAGACAATGCCCTCAACGCGAAGGATTTACTGCGTGCGATCGATCGAACCCGGACCGCGCTCCGCCGTTCCTAACGGAGTGAGCTATGCCCGTAACACTTCGTTATATAATAATGACGATAAAACCACCGACGCGTTCATGTTAGCCTGGTACTTACCGAGGGGTAGATTGAAAGAGAAATATGGGAATATTAGTAAATAATAAACGGGAATAAAACTTTTAAATAGTGTTATAGGACAAAGTTGTAGAACGTTTAGAATGGATAGATTGGATTGTCCAGACCGAGGTTTCCATTGTCATTTTGCAAATGACAGGTCTTTGATAAGGTTGATGTCTATGATGAAATTCTATATACTTCTGCGTCGTGTATTAAAGATTTATTTCGTATATTGTAAGTGAAAATGCTTATCAGAATTTATCCTGAAAACCATATTTCGACAATCATTATTAAATAGAGTAACATGAAATAATAATATGAAAAACCATCCTTACTTGCCCAATATTGAAGTGCGGGGGTCGTGCCATCGACAGGCCTTCTAAAAATTACTCGGATAATAAACAATATTTAAGAATAAGGATTGAGACATTGCCAGCCTAGACTAGAGTAGAGAGGTCCGTAGGTATTGTAAATAAAACCTCGTTCCTCAAAGTATGTTATAGAGGCCGAATGTTCAGAACTAATGTATCGATGGAGACATAAATACGTCAGTGCGGCGCTGAATGGATGTATAAATCAGTTGATATCGTTGAAAAGTCTACTTTCCTAAAGACAATAGCGTTTCGACGCATAAACATCGATAATAGAGACAACGCTCTAAGATTGCGCTGAATCTCTAACGGAACAATAGTTCGATGCGAGGTGGCGCTTGCTATACAATGGATTGTTTAGCATAATGCCTCTATACGCATGCAACTAATACAAACGCGTAAGTTTTTGTTGAGTTTATTGCGTTCTAAAACCCAAAACGGTAAGCTTATCGCGCAATATAAGTTTACTGGACAAGAGCACTGTAAGATTTAGTTATAAAACAAAAATTTAATGACGAAATTTATTGAGATACAAACTTATCTAAACGTTTAATTTTTTTACTATTGCACGGGACTATTAACACAATTTTCTTTTTGCTTTTTTTTATCGCATTGCAAATTTCTTTTGTAGGCTGAAAAGTTCAGTAAAATTAGTAATGTGCGGAAGAATTTTGGGATTCAGTCATTTATAAGTATATAAATCAATAGGTACTTTAATACATAAATCGTATATAAGTCCAAGTATCTATACTATATATCGTAAATTATTTAAAATATCTTTATAATGCCATGACATTGGTCAAAACTATTCCTTATTTAATCTTCCGCCTTTAATTTTTTTTAATCATAAATAAAAAAGTGCAGCTTTTTATGTTACGTATTCAAAAAATTAAAAATAACCTAAAATGTTATAAATAAAAATAAAATACTAATTCGAGATAAATTAATGAAAATTTTCTTTTTGTTTCAGAAACAATTCGGATGATTAAAACTCACTGATGTCGCGTATAACTAAAGGTAACTAGAGCTCACTTAAGTCAATTTATCTCTTTGATATATTTGTTTATAAGATGGCGTAGAAGTTTGAGTAGTCACCATATCAATTGCTATAACGCCGGGTTTGGATTTGATCCTCATACATATAAATTATGTATTACATATAAATTTGTGTCATGTTGTTCCAAGTATAGGTGTTCTTGTTATTAATAATTTTTGTGTATATATATAAATTTTTGCAATAATTCATTTTTGTGACCATGGCACAGGGATATTTTTCCTAGTGGATGAGGCATTTTCATTTAAAGAACAAAGAAGAATTATTAAAATACATATAGGGCTGTCAATATTGTAAATAAAAACACAATGGAAATTACTATATTTATTTGTAATACTCACGCTACTGATTTTACCACAGTTCTTTTAGGTAATTTATTACGAGGAGTTATTAAGATTTAACGAGAGATAATCCAAGATCACCGACAGCCCTGGTAATTCCTAAACTCATTATGCTGCCTGGTTGTACATGCGGGCTTGGAGATCGTTTGTTTTATTTTTTTCTTTATTACCATCTATTTCGTACGAGACTTGATAACGGACCTTGAAATGTCTGGTTTTTTTACAAACTTAATGTCATTACCGCCGAAATACGCACGTTCGCATTTGTCACTTGATTTCTCTAACAAACTTTTGGAATGTTTAAAAATACCTCAAAGTTATATAATACATGAAATAGTAGGAGCGTCAAATATAATATAGCTAAAAATTTTAAATAACATTCATTGCCTATATCATACTTTTATCGCATTCTCATATAACAATTTATACAGAAGTGAGTTTGATTTGATGTTTTATAGAAAACGCGGTTGGAAACAAAGTGCCCAAGATCGAGCTCAGTGATGTGCCATAAGAGAGGCTTAACAGTGGATAGAAAACGGCTGATAATCATGATGATGATGATAGAAAACACGTTTGCAACCGAGGTTACACTCTAGCGGCATATCAAAATAGATTTGTTGAAGACAGTTTTACTTCCTATAATGAAATAGGAACTTGAAAACGATTCTTGCAACCCTAATTGAGCTGCCTCTGATTTGTATTAAAAATGTTTATTTTAGAAGCTAAGTGATGATAAGTAAGTGATGCGCCTGGTGGTAAGTGACACTCCCTAACAACATAAACTCACACAGCAACCGCTTGGCCCAGCGCTGTGCTTATCCCCAAGAGATTCAAGATGTTATATCTCTATGTCCAGTAATTGCAATGCCTTCATTGCCCTTCAAACCGGAAGACAGTAGTGCTTAAATGATACTTTTTGGGGTACAATAAATAGATGAGAGAATGACACACCAGGTGGTGGAAAAAGTCCCAATACTAATACTTTTTATCTTAAAAAAAAAACGCTGGCCTGTATTTAAGATAGAAATATCGTGTGTTACAAGGTCTTTTTACATACATAAATTTCCCCGGACTAACGCCCAGATCTGTAGTGCTTTCAAATTATTTATTTGGCCTGGGTGGGAATCGAACCCACGACCTGCGACCCCGAAGCTTAGCTAAACGGGTCATGAAACAAACAGTACTAAAAAATAAATTTCAAAAAAAATCTGAGTAT
>DWHQ01001705.1:0-10401 GCA_018247955.1 Eurytides marcellus marcellus | reverse complement strand
CGCGCTTGCTCTCCTCGGCCAATCGGCGCGTGGGGCGTTTTTTTTTTTTTTTTCAAATTGAATGGACACCGGTCGCGTTTTTTCGGTCTAAGGTTATAATATCTTTTATTTCACATCTTATTTAATATAATAGTAAATTGTTAATATACACTTACAACATTACTAGTGTGTTTTAAAATCTGTCTTTTATTTTGAACAAGTAGACATATTTGTCAAACAATCTTCCATACTACCTCATCTATCTTTATATTACCTTAATCACTTTATTCAGTCAACTACAGTCATTGTTTGTTTGTTGTTTTAATGTAGCAGTCTACATTCTATATCTTAATTACATTTTTTGTAAACCAGTTTAAATATCCTACATTAATACCTACAACAGCCTATTTCAATACCAATAGAATGCATGGTTTAATTAAGATTTGGTTTGTTTATAAAATAAATAATTTCAATATGATTTAATGTACAAGATACATACAAATGTACATAAGTGAATAATAATATTTTGTGGATAACTCTATAGTACTTCATTTACACTACTTTACATTATCATCCTTTAGTATTTCCTTACCCAAAGGACTCGGTGGCAGTCAAAAAGAAAAAGGTCCAATAGATTTTTTCAATAAATCATCTAACGAATCGTCAATTAATTCAATTCATTATATATTTATTTTCTAGATAAGGTTATTATTACAGATAGTCACAATGAGGATATATGTATATTACTCTTACCTTAACGCCGGAGGGTATGCAAATTTACAGTTTAAAGTTATTTAAGTAAACACTATAATTATAAATTGTAATAAAATATTAAAATACAAATACAAATATGGATCCAATCACCAAGAAATTCAAATACAAAAACATAGGATATCAGATCAAAATTACACGCACATTTATCACAAATTCTTAGTTATCACAAAAACATTTACCGATCGAATAATAACATCTGTCATCTAAGAAATTTTTAAATTCTGCTTTAAATGTTTCGACTTTTGTAATCATTATAAAATCAAGAAGTTTAGAGATGAAATAGGCTTTGCTTAAAGCTAAATTTCAATAGCTTTAGCGCTTTTTCGCTTGTAGCTTAATTTCATCTTTAAGCTTCTACAGATTTTCACATCTATACCTTAGATTATTTAAAAAGTACAAAAGTATTTTATACTTTTTAAATAATCACAGGCCATAGTATATTGGCGCTCTATGCAATGTGAACTAACTATGTATATAGAATATGCCTATAACTATATATACATACTATATATAGATAGACCATATGTTTTGCAGTGCTCGCCTTGAAGAAGACTAATAAATTTGGAATAAATTAATAAAGAACTAGCACGTTCAAGTGTTTCAAGAAATGTTTGTAAACAAACCGATTGCATCTTCGACACTCGAGTGTCGCCCGCTGACAGCGTTGAGGAGCTCTGCTTCCTGTCAACTACATTCATATACATTAGAAAACCGTTAACTGAAACTCAATGACTATAGAGATAAGGCATGACATGGAGATTTGTCTAATGATTTGTTTATAACCATGTCACAATGTTTTAAGTTGTAAAAATAATACTGAATTTTCATTTAGTAATAAAATTATAACTTAGTATTCTATTGATCTTCTATCACGATCTTAAACACATAACTGAAGATATTCCGTAGAATGCTAGCCATATATTTGGTGACCGCCAAAAGCGTGACTTTCGCCGATTCCGCGTACATAACCAACTGGGGAAAAGAAATACTTTTTGAGCATATTTATAACTAATCCATCTCTAGCATCCGCATTCCACATCCGCAACCTACACTTTTGCATTCAAATTTAATTTATTTTTAAGCCAGTTACATCTCTAAGCTGAACGTACTAAGGCTTTTGAGTAGGACGGTCCAGAATGATTAGAAGTTACTTATATTTATTTTTTAGTTTTCAGTAATAAAGGGGGTTAATAACAAAACAAAAACTCAATAAATGACAATTAGGGTCAACAAAAGCCTAATCGCCGCCCGTTATATCAAGCTTGCGCTTTTTGCGGACCGATTGATCCCAACAGCGAATACACACGGACGGGTGTGTGAATGGACGAGTTGGTTTACGTATTGGTCGACGAACAAAATGCATATAGACCTTATTTTACAAGATTGAAATGACGAGACGAGCCCGATGGTAAACGACACCCATAATAAAACAATACCACGTTGTAGTCCAAACTGGCTTTGAACGCTAGTCACCCAGAGATATCTTTATACCCAGTGCCTTCTAAAGTGGTTGACAAGGGGTTATCTGAGATTAGGCAAGAGCAGATTTATTTTATAAATTAGGAGAGAGATGAGCAAAAGAATGAATTGATTATAAGCCACCAGAATATCCCACGGATGTTAACTACATTAAACGACTTGGAAATACTTTTTCAGCATTTTGATTGGGAATAGGCTTTCTTCTTAAACGTCGCTAAGTTATATAACTTATATAAAAACAAAGCCTCATTGACTGAAGTTCTTATCTTTGATCTCAGGTCGTAGGATCAATGTCTGCGTCATATTTTTTTGTAAGTTTGCTTGAAATATTTCAAGTCAAGTCGGCTAAAAATATTTTATTTATTGTAGTCTTATTTCAAGTACTCGTCAACGGTAAGGTAACATCTACTATCAATTAGATGTTAATTAAAATTAATTAGGTTAAAATTAATTACACCAGCGTAATTAGTTGGCAGAGAATCATCTTATATTCGTAGCGTATAGCACTTATCGCCCAAGAAAAAATCGTTGCCCTAGTAAAACAATTTTGGACTGGTGCAGTACAAAATATTTTATGGCTAATGGCTATGGTCAATCATATGGTTATGGTCAATGGTGTCGTTTACCATGAGATGCAAGATATACTTGTCTTATTCCCTAAAAATATACTCAATATTAAATACTACGGGAATACGGAAATACTACGGGATGTTATAACTATTTTCTTTGTTTCTATTTAAGTTAGGTGGTAGCTTCCTCACGAACTGAGATGTAAAAATGACGATTCATAAGTGCTTGTAAAGGCCTATTTGAATAAATGTATTTTGATTTGATTTAATTGATTGATTTCAGTTGAAAAACTAAAAATAAATTACCGTAAACAAGAGTTACCTAGTGAAAGTCTATGGACGTGTCAAAATTTTAAATGCGATGAATGGATTTATACTACAAATATTTTACAAAATAAGACCTCATTCATCCTCAGATCTTCAAAAAGATTTTCTATTGGTTCTAGCTATGGACACTGTTAAACAAACAAAAACTAGTTCAAGGTCTGTTTACACCCAAGTTACACTTAATTTGCGTCGGGTGTTGAACCCGTAATAAGGTTATTTAATTTTTTTTAATATTTCTGTACCAAATATAGGTAAATAAGTAACAGGTTATATATGAACTACTGCTGGGCACAGGCCTCCTCTACACAAAGAATATAGAGTCACAACGCCACCACGTTAGGTAAATTACGTTTTCGTTTATAGTTATCGGTCTAAAGCAAGGAATAAAAGCATTAAGGGTGAGAACCGTAATGCAGAGAAGGTCGAGCTAAGTGGTGTGTCATAAAAGGGCTTATATCCAACAGTGGATAGAAAACATCTGATAATGATGATGTATTGACGCTCTTGTAGTGTTCGCTTGGGAAAGACAACAAGTAATAGCACTAGTAGTTATTCTGTGCAGTAATATGCAAGCAATACAGGTGGTGTGAAGGACAAAGCTTCCATAGAATTAAGAGAACATACAACATATTATATCTCTGGTGACAGAGGCAGTACGGAGCCAACCTCTATGCTTTCACGAGCAGAGGCTTGTTGCACCGGGCGCCAGACTCATCTCGCTAGATAGTTTAACAACAACACCGCCGAAGCGTTAAACAACAAATTACACGTAAAAGAACAACAACAAAAACTGACGACTTAATGAAACTGAAACAGCCTTGCTATTATCCGTGGTCAGTGCCGGATTGTCTAGCGTGATTCGTTCGGACTCGCCGCTCGCGTGGGAGTCGCGCCGCTGCAACGGACGGGTGGCGATCTTAAAAACGAAAGTGACGACCGCGTTAACGATTCGAGTTTTATGTCTTCAATTCACAGTTCCACTACGTCAGCGGGCTGAAGAAGATGATCGATCTATTCTCAGAAGATATTTGTCCAACGGAAAATTAATTCTCGAGTTTTATGTCTTCAATTCACAATTCTACGTCACAGGGCTATAAGAAGACGATCGCTCTATTTTCAGAAGATATTTGTCGAAAGGAAAATTCATTCGGGTTATTATCAGTGTCGACGATGGTAGTAGTTGCTGGCGAGCTTCGTAACAACGGATCATAACTGATGCACTCGCAGAGCATAAATATTTATATTTGTTTTCATTTTTAAATCAACCGTCTAAGAGATAATGACTTCACTCGTTTAAGCCAGAATGCACTAATGCTTGCATATTATTTGTCAGTAGAATAACTGGAAATACTGTTGTACACTCTTGGTTATTAACCATTTATAATTAACCAGTGTACAATAAATACACTAATGTTGGAAATATCCTCAAAAATTGGACCCTTAGGTCCCGGTTTATACTATCTATCATCACATAGCCTTTTCTAGGTTATGTCTAGTCAGAAAATCCACTGAATCATTACAACCTAGTTTCTGAATGTTGAAATTTGCTAACATAGCAATTGACACCTAGCATCTAACAGTTTCTGTGAATGAACGCGCGAGAATTCCGAATTTAATAATCAAACTGTTTACTTTATTACTTAAGCACAAATCCTGTGTTCATCGACTAGCAATAAAATTTACATTGGATTGAGCTCGTTACAGATTCAGATATTGTTATGAAAGCGAAAGATTGTTTGTGTTTTTCTGTTATTTATACATTCTCAAATCAATGAAACAACACAACATTATTCATAGACTCAGTTGAATCCCAAAAATTACGGAAACAGAAAGGGGAAGAAGATAATAGATTCTACTTCAGTTAACTACTAAATAGTATCTAGTTCCCCTAGAACAGACCCGGAGCGTGAAAATACGACTAATAATATAAAATTAAGTCTACTGATAAGATTATCAGAATATAGATATATTGCTACGATTCTTTTCCCCTAGATCTCTTGAATCACAATTTAAAAAATACGCATTGGGCAAAAATCAGTACGCACTTTATCAAACACCTCTTTGTGAATTTTCGATTCGATTCTCACATCCTAATTCCGTACCCGAGTAGTGTTAAACTAGTTACGGGAGAGAGATAAACAGAGTCATCGAACCCGAAACGGGCACACAATAGGATAATGTGGAACCCATTGAGGGACCGGCTTCAAATTGTATCGATGGATATCAATAACTTGACCCGGGATCAATTCACGCCGCCCCGCTGCATACAATGCATTGTTACACAAATATCAGATACGATGTAAACGGTGCTGCGACGATACAAGCCTAAAAATGGTAACACACAAGCACGCCCACTTTACACACTACCACGGACTTTCTTATGGAAGTGTTTTCGAAACCAGAATACTAGGTACTAGTCGTTAAAAAATGTATTCGGACCGAGCTCCGAATACCGTGGAATTTGTTCGGCAGGTTAAACCGGTGATTACTGGAGTGAAAACAATTTACAGGTTTCTCGAAACGTCGCGCTAATAGGGTAAGGAATGGTGTAAATATGGTGTAGCCGGTACAAATTTAAAGTTTCTTTTATAATAAACAACATTGCTCGCGTTAATATTGTTTCCAGGTCATCCTTCCGGTTTTTTTTAAATTTCCTCTTCGATTTTAAGGAGTTTCCTAGAATTTCCAAGATCCAGGTCCATTAGACTATGAGACTAACCTTGTGGCGAACTCTATACATGAAAAGAGAAGAATCATCAAAATTGTTAAATAACCAATGGAAATATCGCAAAACATACATACAAAAAATAGATAACCTCTTTATTTTTAAAGTGGGTTAATGTACGCAAATACTGCAAATACGTGTAGATAATTAATACACATAGGTACATGAAAAGAACAGCTTAACCGTAACAAAATAATAGGAAACCTATCGAAAAACGATAGGCGCTCACGAGTGACGCCAGTACAATGATCCACAATACATTCAATTAACACAATTTGTTACGTCGAATACTCTTAGCGTATCATCTGTCCTCGGACTACGACGCATTAATTGAGCTTTTAACGTTGACAAGATGAATAATGAGACAAGTGATTGGTTAGACGGTCGGCTTCGAACCGGCGACCCACTTTCTGTTAATACCATCGATATTGTTTATACGCTCGCGATGATAGCGAGACGACAGACGAAAGTACGCCTTAGTCAATGTCGCAATGACGCTCGATGCGTGAATCGATCGATGACATATGATGGACAACTTTGAGAAATAGTTGGGTCTTTAGCCAAACATTGAGATATAAAATTTAAATTGCGGTTTTTAAACAGCCGAGACGAACCCAGCACGTAATATGAAACGACTAGAAGTTCAAGTAATTACGTCAATAAATATACGAATCGTTTCTTTCTCAGTATAAGAATAGTTTCATTTCTTACTCTTTATCCTTTATATCTTGACCCTTAAAAAGTATTCTTTAATAGAAAAACTGCACTAATACCATACATGTACAAAGACCTTAAATAAACTCAAGCAATCAATTCTAAACAAGATATTTTAAATTAAATGAATGAAATTCCACGAGATCCAATAATAATTTCAACTATTTCCCACAATAATTTCCCCTTAACTTACCTTCATACCTTCTACATACCTTTTCTCACCGACAACACCCAATTAAACCAAAAACAGATTAAATTATGACCTTCGTGAGCACTTGAAAGCAAACAACGGAGAACAATATTTCGACATGGAAAAGTACGTATCGAAGCTTCCGGCCGTCGGTCTCGTCAGCACCGCTGTTCGCCTTGAGCATTCGCACGGATTCCACGAAGTTACGCAACGGTACGGATTCCGAGTACGAGATACTCGGACGTCCAGAAAAACCGATGTTTGCCCTCACTATCGGCCGATGGTATGCCGGCCCGATAACTTGCGAGCGGAACTATCGGCCAAGTAAGTGACTCCGAGCCGTGTCGTGTGGATACAATGTTGCGCATACATTATCGGAACTGAGACGCGACCTAAATTATTTCGTTCCGCGTGCCGCGACCACAGCCAGGCTGGGTTCCTCAGGGGAGAATGTAAAACGTGGTCGTTCGTATTATGAGTCCTTTGTAGTTCTTCTTGAGAGTAATTTTTAAGAGAAATTACCGAAATTTTAGATCATCTATGTATCTTGATGACATTACAGTGTAGAGTCACAAGTTTGGAACTTTTTAATCTGTTCAAAACACTGAATGCATTGTGCTATACTGAGCAAATGAGTCGATTACAATAAGGCGCCCGATCTTCTTGTCCCGTCACTTATACACACATCATATATACCTTATAAATTATTATCGATTTATTATTAATACAATACGAAGTAAGAAAAACACAGTAAAAAGTATTATAATTGAAGAAGTTTGCAGGCAAATATGTTAATTTGTTTACTACGATTGTTTGGTTTGAATTAAACATTAAATTAATATGTTTTTAATTACAGCAACATTTGAAAAAAAAGAAATAGAAACAAAGAAATGTCAATATCACACAGTTCAATTTATAACATAAACTTTAGTTAAAACTAAACACTGAATATATATATTTGCGTCTTCATGGAGGACAAATTTTGTGTTTTTCAGCGGACACGTATTAATCAGGGAGTTCCGAGTAAAGAGCTTTGTAACGGGCGGCAAAAAGATCGAAGCGCCGGCACGGGGTAAAGAGAGAACTTGTGCGGATGATTCACGGTGCCTCTCGAGAAAGAGTAATCGGGCGTGCCGATAGCTCGCGACGTAACGAAAGAACAAAGCACTGACTATGTAACGCAAGCGCATTGTTATCGCAGGCAAGGTCGCACAATGAAATGCGCGGTAAATCACTTATTGGAATGGAAGTTTCTTCCTTAACACGCCTTTGTTACTTCAACTCAAATAAAGCGTAGTGTCTAAACACTAACTCATTCGAAATAATAGTTCATTACTACACAACATAATATAAAAAAGAACAAATTTTTTATGAGACTAAATTTAAATATTTTTGATATTTCCAATATTGACTAAGAAATAAAGTATTACATAATGATGTTGTTGCCATTAATTTATTTAGATTAGAAAAAAAAAATATTCCCAAATAATTTTATTCCCTCGTGTGAATCACTTTTCTATACTGCCAGTACCAATCAAATTATATTGTAATAATATTTAAAGCATTTTTTTTTTCAAATATGTAATTTATTTTAAGCATCACAACATTCCTCGAGTGTTAAAGATACGATAGATTCAAGCAAATCTGTCTGGTTTTTCATACGTACAAAGCATTAGTGAGGACAAAGTAAAAGAGCCCTAAAGAACACAGTTTAGAATCAAGTGAATCATGTAGCTGTTTGTAGCCTTGTTAAAGTCGTAAGCAACAAATCAGTAGCAATAGGGTGCGTCGAGAGTTAATCATCACGATGTATATCAATTAGCGCACTCGACGCACCGCCACTTTATCGCCAATCTCGCCTCATTCCTGACCCCGAGGGGCTGCACTATAGATACGTGTGCATTTGACGTCCGATTACGATTATCGATCGCAGCCAATATGGATGCCGCGACCTTAATTCTATCTGGTAACAGTATGCGGCGGCGTGCACGGGCACAGCTGAGGCGGATCATAGACAATGTCCCAACGCATGCCTTTTTATTATCTGTTGTGTATAAAAGTAACAAAATTCCCTCACTGTCCTTTAAGATTCAGAAAGAGTATACTGATATTTGTGTATTAAGATCTGTAGATTTATGATATACCGAGATATATCAAAAACGATATTATTAATTAAATAAGGAGTAGTATAGTGTTAAGATCTGTAGATTTATGAAATCATGTATATCTCGGTCAAAAAACGATATTATTCATTAAATAAAGAGGTAGACTTTTTGGAACTTTTTAGAGGTATACCTTCTTTTATTGATTTCGACCACTAAGCGATCGCGTGTAACAATAAACAGTCGGTTTGTCATTTGAATTCAAAGAAAGCTGGAAAGCAAAAACGTAGTAAATGGAGTACTTTTTTTATTAGATCCTTGAAAACAGTAGATTAAAGCGCGTCGAATAGTGTATGTCTGATGAATAGGTTTGGTTTTGACGGTTACTACTCGTACGTCTATGCTTCTAGCGTTGATATCATGATGATTCTAGAGGCATAGTGACAAATCGAATTAGTTTTTAGCAGCAATACAATGGAAGTGTTCGAACTAAATCTGTGGCAGATGAAGCTTTCAGTCTCAGAGACTAAAACATCATCAAATTAAGATACAGGATACGACACCAACTGCAAGATAACCAACACGTAAATATTTCAGTTTAGATATTTGGTTCCAAAATAATTCGACCATTATACCTTCTAGGGCATAACTATGAAAGGATGTTACTGACGTTCTCTAAACGGCCATTCCATCCTGTTGGGCCATTGTCAATTCACGGCATTTGTTTATTTTCGTAACAACACTAAAACAATAAGTTTCGAAAGCAAAGTCACGCGTGAACGCACCTTTATAACCCGCGAACTGGTGGTTTTGTGTATTTGTCTGTAATAACCTATTACACTTCGCAAGCAGATGTGATTGCGAGTATTTATTAGTATTATTTGCAGTATAATAACTCTTACCTGCGACTTTGTTAGCGTGTTTGTCGATTTCGGTTTTGATTGATTTCCACTTATTTTCATAATATCAGAATACCGTCCGTCACTCCGTTGAGGCGTGAAAGAAAGACCACACGACAAACAAATCTCCAGGTTTAAAACACTATTAAGGGTTTAGTGTGTAGGCACAACGGAACATCCTCTGATGTCAAACAAAAAGGCTTGTGTGGGGAAATCCTCAATTTTTGATTTGATTTGAAAGGGCCTACGTAAAATATTACTGTTGCATTTCGTCTGTTGAGTGAGGCAATCAGGGAGAAACCAACATACGACAGAAATTACTGTACATTTAACGCTAAGCAGAGTTTAAAACTGTTTTGTAACTTCAAAACAGTGAGTGATACTACTATGGGCGAGGGTATCGTCTCATCAGGCACACGACTAATTCTTCTCTACACAAGTGTAATAAAAACTCTTTTAAAAGTTAACGACGCTGATTTAGATGGACGTCACCGGAATCCCGGGTGGCGGTTATCACCAAAAATCAGTGGAACCGCCCTCGCCCTCGTTTGACATCTGGAATAAAAATCGAGCAATGAACACAACGCTAAACGTGTCCAAGGCCGTATTAGAATACGCGCGCGCGTGTGTGCTTATGTGCATG
>DWHQ01001704.1:0-10401 GCA_018247955.1 Eurytides marcellus marcellus | reverse complement strand
GTCAAATATATCATAAAATTGACAAACTGTGAATACGTTTTCAAAACTTTAGCGCCTTTTATGCGCACGGTTATACACATATTTTTTATTCGAAATAAGAGTATAATGCTACCCTAATCAAGTAATTAGTGAATTTTAAAGTATTTATCCTGTCTAGTATAACGCAATTCAAAGTTATCCAGTCGTATCTTTGAATGGCCACTAAAATATTAATTTCTCAAGGATTTCTGTATGAAATCATCATTTTGCTTAGACGATTAAAATTTTGAGTGTGGAAGTACTTACCACACTGTATAAAATAGTGCAATCAATACTTTAATTTTTCAATCCCTAAAAATCTGAGAAGTATTCAAAGTTACTCAAACTGACTGTAAGTTAAACAAATGTTTTGCGACCCGATATTTTGAATATATAATTTTTTTGAATAAAGATACGTCTTGGAATCTGAAAACAAAGCACTATCAGTTCTTTTCTTTGGCACAACTTTTTTAAAATTGGCTATTGTCTAATTCGTCAACGCAGGTCAAGCGAAATATTGAAGCATTCTTAAGGTGTTTTTTTAATTGATTAGGTATTATTTAACATTTGCCGACAGCGCCAAAACGGCCATTACGTTACATTGATGAAGCGGCCGTCTTTAGGCGTCCAAGAATAATGTGCAATTTACTAATCCGTTAATTGGATTTAAAATCTTTTTATAGCCCTAATTTTATAAGGAAAATAAATAAGAAGCATGTAAGCAACACCAAAATTTATTATATTCATGTAAGCAACACCAAACTTTATTATATTCGAGAAAAACAATAAATGCGAGCAAAAACTTTCTCATTTCATTATATTTCAAGTAATTTCATTACAACTAACAAAGAGCGAGATTGAATGTGTACACTACAGCGACAATATTTATTTATATAATATATTTAAGTAGAACCAAGACTGACTAAACATAAACATAATAGGTGAACTTCGATGCCTCGATGGTCGGACATTATAATTCTATTTAGTTGGTCTTGGTTGAACAGAACTCCATTCCTTTACTCCAATTAGTCTTTTCTAACTTGAACAGTGCGATGCTATACAAGGGCAGGCTGGACTCACACCATTCAATTTAAAAGAAACTGGGTGCGTGCAGGACCCTCGTCATTGCGGGCAATCGACAAGACTGACGGCAAGACGACGATACTGTACAGGTAGAAAATGTTACAACCTCTATACTTTGCATTAAAATAATGCCCATTTTCACAGGCAAGGGATCCTAACTTCGCAACCGTTTACTCCAGTAATGTATTCCTCTCAAACGCATAGTTCTCAGCTTCCCTGCAAAGTTTTCAATCATGTACATAAAAGAAAACCTATATGTTCACTGGTTATAATTGAAATAAAGTCAATTTGCAATCGATTCATTTCCCGCCGCGTCTCTTGTCACCTTTCAACTAATTCCAACCCTTGCACTTTGTAAATATTGACTACGACATTGGAAGTTATTACAAAAGCAAAGGTCGGGCAGTTCGTCAACAAGACTGAACCAGCTGAGAAATTTGTTTCCGTTTAATGCTCAGCATGTTAGAAAATCCTTAACACACCAGACTAAACAAAAGGTATAACACGAACAAGAAAATGGCAGTTTAACTAAAGTACAAGTCGGCTATTCCATGATTATATTTTATTACATTAAAAGCTAAGATTTAGAATTTGGACAAGTAGATAATAATTTAGTTTAATTATGAATGCAAAACATGCTAATTAATGCTGAATATTAAACTGGAAATAATCCACACTTTTTTTATTTTTTTTTATTACATTTTATATATTTTTTTTACATTTTATAAATATATTGAGTAATTTCCACGCTGGGAAAATTACACTAATTCTATGCAAAGTATAGCTTGTATTTCGTTATATGACCACTCCATACTTTGTTTCGAAGTTTACGGGCTATGCTATTTACTCGCACATTGGCAGTGACCGTAATTTACTCCTTCCTTAAAGAAGGTATGAATAAACAAAATCATGTGATTATTTTACGTAAAGTGTTATACATAGAGGCTTCGCTATCTTCCGGTTATAACCACACAACCAATGTCACTTTCGACATTGGTAAATAGTCAAGCAAATACAAGTACCAAAGGTCTAAGATCAAATACACGTGATATAATTCATATCACGCATCATAATCATTTAAATTTAAAAATCGAGACATTTTATAATAATTTTAACAGTTAAAAAAAGTTCATTTAAACAAAAATAAAGGACACTACGTACACTAAATATATATATAAGACAATGCGCCATATTAAAGACAACACTACTCTTATATATTTAACCTACACAACTTTGGGTTAATGTGCAAAGATGGACTGCAATTTCAATACTTTCCACATTTTTGGTAAAAAAATAACCTAATAGTTATAGTATTTTGAAGACTTAAATAAATAAAAAACTTAATTTTACAATATATTGCAGTAAAATTTAGTTAACAATACTTATATAGAATTTTTTTTAATTTAAATTTATCTTTAAAACAGTATGTTGCTAACAAAAAAAGAATGTAAAAATTTTCTTTACAGTCATGTTGGGTAACTTTGAACACTTCTCAGATTTTATATTTTAGGGATATTGAAAAATTTATGCATTGATTGCACTATTTTATACAGTGTGGTAAGTGTTCGTTCATACCATAAATTTTAGTCATCTAAGCAAAATGATGATTTAATACAGAAATCCTTGAGACATTAAAATTTTAGTGGCCATTCAAAGATAAAGATAGACTTTTGGGTAACTTTGAATTGTGTTATACTGGACATTATTTTATCTTGACTGATGTTGATGCTTTCAGCCTATGCGGCTCTATAAAGCTTCATCAGATCACAAGATCACTGAACATACACACATGTTATACTGGACGGTGATAATACTTTATAATTCACTAATTTTTGATTTGGGTAACATTAAATTGTCATTTCGAATAAAAAATATATGTATAACCATGCACAGAAAAGGCTCTAAAGTTTTGAAAACTTCACAATTTGTCAATTTTATGATCCATTTGACAATTCGATCATCTATATATTTCATTTTATATAATTAATGAAATAATAACACCAAAATTGTTTGAAAAAAAAAAGATAAATCTTTGAACAGGTTTTATTCAAAGTTATATGGAAATTCAAAGTTACCCAACATGACTGTACAACGGTTTATTACGTAATCTCTTTAAGCTGTGTAGGTCTCAAGCGGAAGATGCAGATTTGATTCAATTAAATATCATCCAAAAGCAAGTCTATGTTTAAGTGTGGCAAATATAGCCGTGAAATAACAAATCACTAATGCACTGCAAATATGCCAGTTATACAGCATAGCCCGAAGTGAAATCTGCGTAATGGCATATAGCCAAGTTCAAATGGGAAGTGGTGATGAAGATACATAGGGCCCAAAACCTAGCGACATCAACAATAATCCATCAGTGGCTTTTATACTTCTACACAACGTCTCGATTCGATTTCTCTTATCCAAGAGCAAATTAATGTGAACATTCACTCAAGACAAGTTATGTTTAAAAGCGTAGATTGCCACAAAGCCCGGAGAATTGATGCCGCGGGTAAAGGAACTTTCACTTCTTCGTCATAATCTTTAGATACTCCAGAGCGTTTTGGGCAGCCGACGACTGAGCGTCCTTGCTGGTTAAACCCGATCCATAACAAACGGCTACAGGCAGGGTGGACAGCTGCACCAGGCACTGACAACGTCCTGTCATTGATTTTTCTTCAATATCCACATAAGTCACTTCAAAGGACTGCTCAGACGCTATCTCTTGAAGAAATTGGACGAAGTTAAAGTCCTTATTATTCAGAGGCGTAACCTGTTAATCAACATAAACCATATTCTGAATAAAATATCCTATATATATATATATATAACATCAATATATATTGATGCACAACAAAACACAGACACCAATGTTTATCTACCTACACATACATATATAGATACATAAAATAATAAATAAGTAGACATCAATATGATTAAATGACAATTTTGCATACCTGCAACTTGGCCAGGTTAGGGCCCACGGATTGTTTGAGATGTTTGTGAAACTGCGACACCTTGTGGCTGTGACTTGTAGTTAGTGTTGAGATTTTACTATCTTTCAAATCGGCATATCGGGCCGCGACGCCGCCCTAGAACATCAAACAAGGATTAATAATATTGGCACGATTTTACTGTGGCCCTCCTACTTTTTTCGAACTTGAAGGAGCCATCCGAAAGATAGTAAAACACCTGGCCAAGTTCTACAAACCTTCCAAAAATTTGATACAAAAAGCCATTAGCTTTTTGGTGGCTATCAATGATTATTTTTAAACCCTTGGAAAGCTGAAAGTTATGACAATGTTAGATTTAGTATATTCATGACCTATATATTTCATGTTGTAAAAAATGATGCAATGTATGATTAAATGTGTATAGTTACTTACTATTTGTAATATACAAATTATCAAAATATCATTGTGGGGTTGTGGTATATTTGATTGAAATGACTCTTAAAATTAATTTTATGAAAACAATACAGTCACTTTGGGTAACTTTGAACACTTTTTTTCAGTATGTTGTGTTCAATATGTATTGATTGCACTATTTTATACGGCGTGGTTAGTGTTCTTTCATACCCAAAATTTTAATCATCTAAGCAAAATGATGCTTTAATACAGAAATCTTTAAGAAATTAATATTTTAGTGGCCATTCAAAGTTACAACAATAACAATTAATTGAGTCATACTGGACAGTTAAAATACTTTATAATTCGCTAATTATTTCATTTGGGTAATATTATACTGTTATTTCAAATAAAAAATATGTCTATAACCATGCACAGAAAAGGCACTAAAGTTTTGAAAACTTATTCACAATTTATCAATTTTATGATACATTTGAAAATTCGAACATTTATATGTTCCATTTAATAAATTATACCAATATTGTTTGAAAACAAAAAGATAAATCTTTGAACAGGTTTTATTTAAAGTTATACGGAAATTCAGTTATCCATCCAACATTAAATGATGTAATCCATTTTCAATCAGTGACAAAAAAAATACATAGAATTATAAATGTTGATTCTTTTGTTGAACTATTTCTTTTACAGTTTATTAAATGTCTATTCTATGTCTATGTTAATGTTTATTCTATGTCTATGTTGACTTAGTAATCACCTAAAATCTACCCTATAATTTTATACACCGCAGCAATGGTGCAAGATAGGATATTCTTTAATAATAACCAAAATTATAGTGCCTCCCCGAGTGAATCTAGTGTACGCGGTGTGAGTGTTTCGCTGTGCTCGAAGACAAACTCTTCCTACCGTTTTTGTTGAGCTAGTGTGATCCCTAATGTCTGTCGGTGTAGAGAACGCCGTAGGACTCCCGGCGATGGGTCCTGATATCTATTAGCCCCTTCCTCGACCGGATCGAGGTGGGCGTTACATGGGCGACGTTTCAGTACTGATGCGTGAGGATTTGGGCGAGTTTCAGATTTCTCGAAGAATCAAGTTGACAGTTGAGTTGTTCTCGGAAGTGCTCGCGTATTGTCGGTAATCTGCAGTTGCTGTGCAGATCGACGTTTTTTTTTATACCACTCAGAACCGATTGCGGAGCGGATGATTTTATTTTAAATCACCTAGAGACGGTTTCAGGTAACACTGCGGCGTGCGCGAAAGCTGGGCATGCGTACGACAAAATGGGACGGACGCAGGGTTTATAAATGAGGAGCTTGTGTTTTAGGGACATTTTGCTCGTGAGTTTGTTAAATGGTAAAGACGGCCGCAAACGTATGCGGTGCGTAAAGGTTAAGTGGACCCAATTGTCTGTCTTGCGAGCACGGGTGAGGGGACCGATGAAGGGTTTAGGGAGGACGAGAGCCCGGGTGAAATGTATTGCCACCCTTTCCTCTGGGTGCGGAACCATTCGCCAAGTCGATCAGCAGCGCATTGGAGGCGGATAGTGATTCGGGCAGGAAGTCTATCCGAATAATAGAGGACAGTTTCGTCCGCGAAGAGCGCGAGTTCAACTTGGGGTTCCTTAGGGATGTCGCTCGTGTAGAGCGAAAATAGGAGAGGGGAGAGGACAGTCTTAAGGGATTCCGGCCTTGAGTAGACGGGTAAAGGATAGGGTGCCTTCTCATCGGTAATAAAAAGTGCGGTTCGATAAGTAGGCTCATATCATGTGCACGAGTCTGTCTGGCACGTTGCGTGCGAACAGCTTGTAGGATAAGCCGTTGTGCCAGACTTGGTCGATTGCCTTTGCGACATCGAAAAAAAATGCGCGGTTACAGGACGGGATCGGCTCAGGCCTTTCAGGATGTCCCCTGTAACGGGTTCCCGCCTTGACGTCACGGAGGGGCTCTCTAGTAACCGTGGCCTGGTCGGTTACCCACGGTGAAGACAAAAGAAACCCAAACACGGCCATCCCGTGGTGTAGGGCTGGCCAGAGAGTTCGCTCCAAGTGGACTCTTGGTCCGTTGGTCATCGCAAAAGAGGCCGAGTAGAAAGGCGTGCAATATGTTCGAGCACACCTTACCTGAAGTGGGAGAGGGTTTCCGGAGGGCACACAGGGGAGGGGCCGCGGAGGCGGCCGACGCTAGCGGGTTCGCGGAAGTGTGCGAAAGCGTTCCCGTGACCCTGACTATGCGTTTAGGTGGAACATCGTTAAGTCGGTGCGAGACCGACATAACGGGTCAACTGCCAGAAGGCAGTGTGTGATGGCTCGAGGTCCTCCAGTTTCGTAGGAGTTACGGTATTCCGATAATCGATCCTTAACCTCCGCTTGAAGGCGTCTAAACATTACTCAGTTCGATCCTGATTGATATCAGTCGTAAGCTCTTTGTGTCATATTCTCGTCCCGGATCAGCTGTCGCAACTCGAAGGGGAAATCATAGTGCCTGTCGCCCGACACCGTGACCACCTTCTCGCATTTTGCGACGACCGCCGAGATTTGGGAGCCTAAACTATACTTTTTTGCCATGTCGGCGTCATTTGGCGTTGTAATCGCCTCTTGTAAATGTGAGACGATATTCTGGAGGTCCAAGGTCTCGATTTTGACGTCGAGACGATGCCAGCCCACTACGGTTTTGGTCTGAGGGAACTCACCGGCGTTCTGGCCCAGCTTAATAATGACCGGCCTATGGACTGAGTTTAGCTCGTGGAATGTTTCTATCGAGTCTATGTCAAGTGAGGCATCCTTGAGTATGGCAATGTCTAAAGTATCCGGTGTGTGTACTTCCGAATACGGACCTTGTGGCCGGTGAGTACTATCCTACAAGCCGAAGCTAAAAACACAGTGCAATATTTATAGTTTCAGCAAGATATTTTAAATAAAATATTATTGCTATTTGGTAAGTAATAAATATTATAACTTCATGTATTTTGATAAAACTAAAATATCTGTGTTCAATACATAAAATACGTTTAGTTAAGAAATCAAACATCAAAAATATCTAATTCAAAATTTTGTGTGACCTGTAAGATAAAAGTATAATTTGTACTGTGCACCAAAATGTTATAACTAACATTGTTAATATAAAAGTAAGATATTAATTAAAAATATACTATGTACACCAGAACAATTAGTAGTGGTTTAGTTAAGTGTCTTTAATATAACATTTATAATTTAAACATCATTAAGCACCATTCTTATATATCGTAAAATGATTTTCAGGTAAGAATAATAGAATGAATATTTAATAAAACCATGTGAACTATACTTCAAAATGTAAGCAACAAGAAATTTACATTTGCCATAAACAATTCACAAATATTGTAAAATTTACCTCTTCTTCATTTTGGAATGACTCTGGAGGGTTATCCTTCAAAGCTTGCCACATCTTGTATGCAGCATGTCGTTTTGCCAGTTTCTTAGACTTTCCAGTACCAACTTCTCGACGCTTCAACAGTGTGCAAACAATGGTGAATTGACGTTCATGAGGTAAACCTGTAACAATAAACTTTTTGAACTTTGAATATTTGAGGTAAAAAATTCGCATCAACCTTCACCATTATTACCACCACGCACCACTTAGCATTATTTATATAAAAGCTATTTAATTATTAATGATGGCTAAGGAAAAGAACACTTTTAATTAAAACAGGAATCAAAATGACAAAGTTTAATTCATGTTATAAAACAAAAAATTATTATGACAGTAATATGTTTATACTTATTATTGGTTTTCTATATAAACAAAAAAAAGATTATGTTAGAAAATGATTAAGAATTTATCACTAAAAACTTTTCTTGTTATATTTTAATGTCATGAGTATTAGAAATTGTTAATTTTTCATTGTTATAAATAGGAAAGTGGTAGGACCCAGCCATTTCATATTAAGGTTTAGACATTTATTTTTACAAGTTTTTTTACAAGTTATGTGAATCAACATTGAATCTGTAGTAGATTCCAGTAAATTGTATAAATCAATTTTTAACAACGATTCTATGTAACAGCAAAAAATATAATATATATCACTTATTTTCTTTCCAGGCCCGAGAATATCTCCAATTAGGAGACACAACATAAAATGTCATCGTCAAATCGATGTCAAGCCTTAACCTATTATGGGAACTCTTATGGCATGGGTTACTTACGTCTATTTATATTATCATCGGTTTCTGCATGATAAGAAGGAGGAGGCCAGAAGCGCGACATGCACAATTCCTGCAACCAGCCTACAGGATTACCCATAAGCTTGTCTTCAAACAGCGACACTACCGTTCCCCTTAAAATTAACAATAAATTTACATCTAATTAAAGCAATAATTCAGGCATATCATTGAATGCTTCTTAAAGTTTAAAAGCATTTGTTTCCATACTTTTAAATATTCTAAATTAAAACACTAAGCTGTCTTGTTATATTTCAAATAAAAATTCCATTTTTAACTCAAGCTAATTTATATTATTAGAACTTACGGTTCAGGGACATTGCCATTAGTAGACTGATCAGCAGGTGCAGCACCAGTAAGTCTATCAAGCAAAGCCTTGGCAGCCGAGTGCTTTGCCTCTTTTTTTGAACGACCGGTTCCCATTGCTATAATATAATAAAAAAAAGGTTTAAAGGCTGAAGTGTACAACTTTATGAGGGTAATAAATAATAGAATTTTAATTAGAGGTAATGTGAACTATTATATTAAACATTTTCATGGAAAAAATAGAAACAAGAAATAAACTGTTAAAGAGTCCCATGTGGTCTACAGTAAAAGCTCCTTATTCACGCTACCATTAATTTCGGATTTAAAAAATGCTACCCAATTCCTATATTGGGAGGTAGATTTCTTTATTTGCGAAATTTATTTGATAAAGTAGTATTTGACACAATGATTGATTTTTTTTTAATATTCATATACAGTTTATTTTTCAATTGTTTTGATTCAGAAAAAGTAGAAACCAATAACCATAAATCAGAAATATTTAAAAATAATCATTGACACCAATCACAATTGATTTAACACTCCTCATTTAGCCACCAAACGCAACCGTTTACAATGTACAACTAAGGTGAAGCAATTGTATTACCTACTAGATCAGCAACTGTGACTCGATAACGAAATGTTGGCTCATGTATCATTCCCTCTATTTGCACTAGTTCATATTTAGGCACTGTTCCTCGTCGCGCTAACAATTCTTGCAAAACTGAGACTGGAGTTTTTGTAGGAAGAGATTCCATTTCCTGTGGACAATGGTCTTTATTTTGATTGTGACGTCTATTAAATTCTTTATTACAATAAAATGCAGTAACAACAACAATTTTTTTGTTATTAGAGAAGTTGTTTTATACTAATGACAAAAATATATGGATGTGATATTGTTTATATTTAGTTATCATACAAATCTTATTTAGATTAAAAGACCATATTAGTATGATATATGAATAAACTCAATAGATTTAGACATTAACATGCTAAGGGAAAAACAGAGTTGTAAAAATCAGCATAAAGAATGTTTACTATGGTTTGTAATTAACTATGTCCGGAAAGCTGTACATCATAGTTAAAAATATTCTGCCAAAACCATGTATTTAAAGAGCCACATTACATTTTCAATTTTATAATTTCAAGAGTGTAAAAATGACTACTTGTAACATTTTATTTCAGAATACTGTAATGGGCTATTCTTTTTAATGTAGTAGCGCGTAAACAAGCAAGAGGCTCATTTGATAGCAAGCAATCATCGCCAATCATGGACATTCGCAACAATTATTACTTCCTCAGTACAATTTATTTTATTGAAGGAAGTATTACAAGCATTTATTTTTGACATACTGCACTTTTTTGACATCATTAACTTCTCTTTTATTATGTTTATTTTTAAGATATTTTTAATAATATATAGAAAAAGAGACAAACTGAATATCTCTGAAT
>DWHQ01001703.1:0-10401 GCA_018247955.1 Eurytides marcellus marcellus | reverse complement strand
AATACACAGTCACTTACCATCAGGTGTGCCGCTTGCTCGTTTTTCTTATCCATAAAAAAAAAAAAAAAAAATTTAAATCGATTTGTACCTTTAAGAAGAAAATAAATTATACAAAATATTTTAGTGTGCCTAGCGGTCTTTGAGTCGCGTAAGTCTTGTTTTTTATACCCAGAATCAAACCAATTATTTTCTTTAAAATTCTTATTACACCTTCTGACGATTGAGTATTTTGTCTCGATTTTTAATAATTTTTTTTTTTACTTTTAATTCACGATTTTTAATTAATTTTGATGACCCAAACCCTCCCTTGGTTAGTTCCATATCAACTGTGCAATTAAGGCTGGCAAAGCATTTGTAAATCCTCAGACGTTGCAACTGTCTGGGAGGCGGTGATCGTTTACCACCAGATGAATCGCTCGCTCATTTTGCCTCTTACGTCATAAAAAAAATTGGCATCTTATCGGACACATTGACATCACTATCTTTTAATGTGTGTAATCTGTATTTTAGTACTGTCACTCGAATTCATGGCTTGTTGATGCTAAATAATTTTTAACATGTTTACGTAAATATTGGTTACAACTAAGCCAGTTTGTGTATAATATAGTTTCTTTTCCTATTATTTTACCCAATTGTTATAAAATTATAACATGATTGATGAAGATAACAAAACCTTATGGTGTGGAAATCTCCCAGAGCAAGTTACAGAGGAATTACTTTACGAACTCTTTCTACAGGTAAATATATTTTTTTAAAACGTTTAAACTATCCGATTAATATTATAAGAATTTCTATTTTATGCTTTACAGGCGGGACCATTAGAAAAGGTGCGAATACCGCGTGATAGAGATGGTCGGCAAAAGAATTTTGCTTTTATAACGTATTGCCACGAAGTATCCGTACCTTATGCACTTCAGTTGTTTCGGGGTACAGCTTTATTCCACAGGACACTCAGCCTTCAGTCGAGAGGTCGATTAGCGGTATTGCCACCACCAATCCGGAGTTATGGTACCGAGCCCCCTATAGACTTTATGTATCAATCAAACATTGCTCAACAATTTGCTAACATGACTGAACAATTACAAGATGGCACCAAAAACGCTATTCAGTATCCTGTGCATAGAAATGACTATAATGACAAGTTAACAATTGCAAGTTTACAAGGTAACTGGTCACATAGGCACCACCCTTACTACTCTAAAGATAAAGGACATAGTAGAGATGACTTCCAAAAGAAAGATAATCATAATGATAATTATAAGGGTAGAGGAAAACAACATTCTAATCACTGGCGGGATAGAAGAAATCATAAAAAAAATAGTGGATACCATAGACGAGAGTAATTTAGAAATCGACAGATTATATTGTTTTAAATATTTTATTACACATGAGTTTGAGCCTTTCAATACTTTTAAATTAAAATAACAAAAGATTTTAATATTTACAACTTCATAGGTAAATGTATATACATTTCAATTGTTTAAAATATTTTATATTAACTTTACATTTTAGAGGTTTTTCTAAGTTAATTGGTAGTAGTCTTGTTAAAATTGGCAATTTCTAAGCAAACTTGTGGAATATATGTAACAAACCATTATAAATAAACCTTTATGGTAATGACAAAGCACTATAAGTGCATTTATATTAGTTTTAAATAATTTTAATAAAAATATGTTTGACTTATTGTTGATCATGCTAAATGTCTTCCACTTCATTTGCAAAACCCTGAAATTCTTCCTAAAATGTAAAAAAGGTTTACATCATTATAAATTCACATTTTAATGTTTTATATTTCTTGTCACATAGCTACACTTTTACTTACTGTTTTATTTCTGTATCTGTGAAGCACATAACCTATAATTTCATACACAAAAACCATTGATACTAAATAAAGTGATAGTGAGATAATTTTTTCATAGAAGCAAAATGTTTTGGACCATAATATCTTGCACACTAAATATGTGCCGAGTAGCATTCTGAGAATTAGGAAAAGTGATAAGTATATTATCTCCACTGCATAGTACAGGATGGTATTTTTATATCCTTGATCCCGAAGAAACCTGCAAAACCAAATGCACAATACATTTGATGACACTAAGATGTGTTTGTTAAAAAATAAGACAATAGTTTGTTTTTTAACTATAAAGATTAAAAACCAAAAAATAATGCAATTTCAGTTTTTAATCATTGCATAACTTTTTTTGCTACACATCACTATAATGTTTTTAGTTTTATATTCTGCAATATGTCTAAAGGCTAAACAACTTCAGAATGAAATTAAATGTAACTGCCAGATAAGGTAATTTCAAGATTGTAAATATCATCGCGAGCGAGTTGCATCCCGAATATAACCACCATTCCAAACAGCTAGTTACCTATTGCCTTACCATCAAATAGGAAATGTATGTTGAGGGTATTGTTAGATTTATTTCGAAGTCAGTTTTCATTCCTTTAAAACATTTACTTGTCTAGAAAAATGAGTGATAAGCGCCATCTATGAACTCACTTAACATCAGAGACATAGTAGGCGTGTTGGCAACCGCTGAAATATTTTACTAGCTTCGTCCAGTTTTATAGCTAGGGCACTAACAGGGATGTAGGAATATCTTTACTTAGGAGATTTAATAATAAGAATGTGAAATAACTCAAATAGATCGGATAATATAGATATTCTTATTTTCTTTAAAAATCGCTGTCCCCATTGTAAGATAGAAATATCTTGTGTTATAAGGTTTGTTTTACATACATAAATGTGACACGAAAAAACGCCCAGATCAGAACAATTATCTGTAGTTCGTGCAAATATTTGTCTCGGGTGGGAATCGAACCCACGACCTGCGACACCAAAGCCGATAGCTTAGCAACTGCGCCAAACGGGTCATTTTGAGATTAAATAAAAAGAAAACTGGTGATAAAATTCTCCGTTACCCTACAACTAAAAATTTTGAATAATTTGACTGCCGACTACACTAGCAGATATTATATTGTTTCTTTTTAGATAATAAGTATCTGGAAAATTCAAATTTTGCCCTCGACGCTCATGCCTTTGCTTACGATATTGCTGCCCTTTATTAATACGAGCTAATCAGAATTAATAATACCAACCATCTAGTTTGCAACAGCGGATTGGTAACTTCCAGAAAGGCGATGGTACAAGCGAATGTGCAGCCGGTGTAATCCCTGCCAAGGTAAAAATTGATCGCGACTATTGCGCTGATGTGATGGCAGATCATTGTGTAACTATTCGACCAATAGAGGAGGCACCACAGCAGGTCGAATGTAAAATAGCCCCACGACCACACCATTAACGCGTATTGGCTCCATGTCACCTTAGCTGCAAAGTACGCATTAACCTTGTGGTAGTTTTAAAATTGTTTTTAGTGTCTATCAAAAATACCGGTTGACGGATGCATTGAGATGGTCCAATGCATCTATTAACCTGTTAACTGGGTATGACGAAATATTTCGTCATACGAAATACTACAGCAATGGGCATGACGACAATTTTCGTCATGGAAATTTGACGTAATATCTTCGATGCATTAATTTTTACGTAGTTCTTATCTATTAAACCCAAAAGTTAAAGACTAAAACAAAAAGTTAAAGACTTCTAATGATGAAGGAAAGAATCCTCATCGTGAAACAAATTGAATAAAAATTTATTCCCCAGTTAACAGGTTAATAGTAATATTTATCTGAATAATTCATAACTTTAAACTGTTCGTGTTATGTGCGCTTCGCTCACTCATAGGTATGACAGTAGAAATCTATATATTCAGATTGGAAATATTGCTTTACAAATCGGAACGTAGTATCGCTCGTACGTTATGCAATGGGTGTGTTGATCCTTAAGGCACTACTGAGTGTGATGATCCTTCAGGCAGGCTGTGCAAGGGCCTCTCCAAAGTAAAAGTGGCTCAATAATAGTAAGCCAGTTTAATAACTAACTAACGCGATAATTTCGGGCTGTAAAGCCAAAAGTAGCATTCTACTTTCATTTTGCATCTTGCCACTTCTTTTAAAGCGTCTTAGCTTTGAAGCGTATTCTTTAGAGAAGAAGAAAGATAAAGATGTATTTTTTCAGCAGTTTGTAACATGTCATAAACGTCTCTAATTGTTAAAGATATATCTTGTATACACTGATCTTTCAGTCTATGCGACTTTGTAATGCTTCGGATCGAATCGGATCACAGAAGCCGTGGAAATGCGAAGATTCCACTTGTTCGATACGTTGACGATACCACGGCGATCGTCAGTTGCCTTTGGAAGAACCTCTCGATCGGTTATCGACTACACTTAGTATTTACTTTCTAGTTCAACTAGATTAATTAGTAGAATTACAAATAAAAATATTATGCTCACTGACGAGGTCCACTATCGATTACAATTCTTGTGGTCTATTCAATCTAACAACTAAAACCGTTATAATGTGCTTTTATTTTCTTGTTGATACATTAAAACTCTTAAATTAGAGGGTATTATTTATCCACTACGGTGCCTTAAATTATTTGACTTTATTTCCTTGATGTCACTCACTTGTTAGGGAATACGATGAAAGCGTTTTCATGCCACATTGCGCTATGCCGACACACGATGCGACGGATCCGTGGAGCAAGGTCACCACCCTTGAGCACCATTCCGGGCTACGATTCGAATCTACCGCCCACCATAAATACAAACTGCTCCAAAAAAGAAAAGATATCAACTTGACCAAAGAAATAGCGGAAAGTTCTTGCTTCAGTTCCATTCAAAGTGTGCTGAAATGCAATTGGTAGATGTGATTTCCGATCTTCACCTTTAGGTTAGCATTTTGAGTTTTGATGTTCATTTTTGATTTTGCGAACGGCTTCTTTAGACGTTACTTGTCAAAAAAACGATTCTAATTACAGGTATATAACATAAATTGACACACGACATCGTAGATTATGTAGTGTTATTTCATATTACTGGTTTACATCATACCTTTCTACTACTGTTAACAAAGTATATTATTCTGCGTACATCTTAGTCAAATAAACCTGAGGTTTCATGAGATGAATGTAATGTTAACTGGTATATGTACTAGACAGTCTAATCATTTACTGATTTTTTTTAAGTTCTGTTTGTGGAAAAAAATACATACATACATAATACCGGAAGAAAGTTATTTATTATTTTTTAAGTATGAAGTTAGGTATTATAATATAATTTAATTCCACTCTACACCAGCCAGCCAGGAATTAGCTCAGTAGGCCTCCACTCTTTTGCTGTCGACATTTTCCGATTTGACGAGATTTGCTTTCTTGATCGTGATGCATACAAGAATTGCTTGAAGATGCATTTATTCCGGTAAGTTTGTGCTTCCGTGTTTCGTCCGGTGATTGAGGTGGCCGGTAGCTCACCCCCTCCTTTCTTTTTCAGCCTCCCCTTTCATTTTCTTGTCTCTCCATCCCCTTTCCTACCCCTCTCCCTCCAAAAACCACCCACCTTAAAGACGGGCAACTAATTTGAAGAACATTTGGCGTTGCAAATGTCTATGGGCAGCGGTTATCGCTTTCCACCTTTTACCCGCCCATTTCATAAAAAAATGTTTACGCTTTTTACCCGCCTACTTCGTAAAAAAATGATAAACCAATTTTTGACAGTTGTCGAGACAACTCGTGATAATTGAGACAACTCGTGATAGTTAGTTTGAGTTCACTAGTTCTACAGATAATTACTTAAAACGTTTATTAAGTATTCTATCTGTTTCGGAGTATATAAAGTACATTTATTTTGCAAGTGGAATCCTATTCTATTGCAGAGTTCGCCTGCGGTGATTCTCTGCATTCCCAGTTATTCTAGCGTTTAAGCCAAGCAGTAATGTTTAAGCATTACTGTGTTCCCGTTTGAAGGGCAGTGCCAGTGTATTTATAAAGATATAGATATAGATACTATTTTATAATCTGTGGGTGATGAGCACAGTGCCAAGCACGTTCCAGGTACTGCGTCGTTATGGTTCGTTACTTTCTTTAAAAAAATCTGTGAAATCATTAATTATTAGGTTAAATTTTAAGTAAATAATTCTCATATCGTGTCTACTAGTAATTGTTGATGTCTTAGAAAGCGTTCAATAATCTCCCTACATAAAATATAATAAATTAATTCCCAATGAAAGATAATCGTGTGAAATTTATGTCAGCAATAAATATTCAGAATGGTGAAATTCATATGGTTGATATGGTTGACCGTCGGGCAAGCAGAATAAATTTTGTTTAAATATTTTATAAGTTTTGACCCACTACTACTCAATACGTTGAAATTAGAACACTTTAGGTCATATAGAAGGGTATTTGAGGTCATTGATCGTATGTAGAATATTCTAAGGATTGTAACAGAAAATTTTATGTTATTCATTTTCCGTATTTGTAAATTTTAGTATTCAATGTCGAAAACAAATTAAAAATCGCTTTAGGTTGAATTGAGTATAATTTTGTCCTATTTTTTTTTCTTTTTTTTGCTGAATTAAAAAATCAGTGCTAATATTCAAACACTGACCGACTGATATGAGCGATTTATTTAGCTTGAATCGTTATCTTATATTGAAAAACGTGTTTTAAAATAATTTAATATGACATCTTTTGGCTTTTTTTTTTCAATATTAATACCCATAACAAAAATTTGAAACAGCTTTAGCCTCATCGTTAAGATAGTCAATAAGAATCATAAATCAATTGAGCACATTGCTTGTACAGATTAAAAAAAAAGTTTTCTCTGTGTAATATGTATTATTGAATTACGCGCTCATGATTGGGTAACTTCAAAAGACGCAGTCCTCTTAAATATTTACTTTGTTTTATTTGGTAAATTGTAAACGGCAATTATTCAACGACAAATTTTTTAGCGAAACGAATATTATTCAATTAATTTTGTTGTTAAAATACCAGCAGTTTTTTAAATTAGCAATAAAAATATTCATGTTTTAAATTTTAGTTTTAAAAGGATAAATAAAGGATAAAACAAAAGTATGGCATTTTTAAAGACAATTTATAAAACTGATGTACTTATTGTTACTTACATACTTACAAATATTTTTGATCGCATTTATTTGCTTTATGGTCTACAAAAATACCTTTCGCACATTTCAGTCATAATCATAATATAACAGTTTAACAAGTCTCATTCTATCTTTATAATTTATTAAATATTTGGTAGCACAGAGCATTATATAAGATACATATATACAGGCACAATTAAACCAATCACAAAAAATTCTTAATTATTACAAATAAAATATCACGGGCACTGAGAGATTCAATAAATAAATTATATTAAACATGACTACGTGAATAGAAATGTGAAATTGCAATTGTATCTGGTTCTTCTATTTATAACAATATTATTACTACTGCGCCGAACTTAAATGATTAGGAAAACATAATGTAATATATTTATGTAATTGCATTATTATTTTAAAAATCCATTGTCACGCGCAAAATTATAACACGGAAATAGGGGCAAGGAGATTGCCTCATTGATCTAAAACCAAAAGTCGGAGGAGACAAATATTAAAGTTTGTTGAAAAAACAATTAGACAAAATAAAAAAAAAAAAAAGATATACAATGTCATTAGTATAATCAATGTCCCATTTTGCCTGGTTGTCGTGTAATACAATATTTTTCAATTCTGTACAAAAATATTCGAGTTACATACAAAATCAACTATCTATTACGAATCCCACCTCTACCGACAGCGTAGCTTGTCAACGTATTTCTCTATAGCTCTATACCTTGTTGGAGGCATAGCATCCTTAAGCATTTGGGGGAAACGTGAGTCGTCAGCGAGCGCGACCCATAAGTGCCTTGCGTGTGCTCTTGCTTCGGCACTGGCGTCTCCCAGCAGCTCACCGGTAGCGCGAAGAAGCATAGTCCGCGGTTCAGCTGCCATATCTAGAATCCGCGAAGCGCCATTATGCCGCACTAGAGCGGACAACGCCTGCGCCGCGGCTGCTCGAACTGGACCCGCTCGATGCGTCACACCCCTACGAGCTAATGCAACAGCTGCTCTTGCCCCAACACCACCGCAGGCGATTCGTTTTAATGCGTTGGTGGCGTCTGCTCGTAAGAATCGGTTTACGTCAGCGCATCGCTCTAACAGTGCCCCCGTCGCCTCGTCTAGTTCGGGGTCTAATGCTCGTCCGCGGTACTCGAAAAGCGCGCTGAGTGTGGTGCACGCCGCCCGGGCTACTTTAGAGCGTAATGAGCGCACGTGGGCTGAAGCCGAGCGAGTGGCCGCCCGCCAGCTGCTTGCCGGCGCCCGCGCTGTCGAATCCATAGCCATTCGTTCGGTTTCCAGTAACCCTGTGACGATCGCTTCCCAGTCTTCGTGACGCGCCGGCATAATGCACTCGGCAAGCGCTGTACGCACATCCCGCTCTCCGAGCGACCGTCTGCTGCTGCTCCCGCTGATAGCGTCTGGTGATGACCTTCCATTACCAACTGGACTGGATGGTTCGCTTTTACTCTTTGAGGTGACCGATGCCTTTCCACTAACGTGATCGATTTCTGGGTTAGTTTCCGCGTTAGACTTTTGCGATTCTACATCTTCTTTGCTCACTTCTGATGGTGGACCTTCGCTTTTGGTTTCGGCACTTTGCAGCGATGGATTCGACTTTTCTGAGTAGTCCTCTATTTTCAGAGATGGGGATCGAGGTGGTGTCGGAGGTTTATTCGCCTCGCATTGAGTTTCTTCCTCTTTAACATCAACGCTCTCAGCAACTTTGGTCTCGGTCTCGTCTATTATCGTTTCCTTCACGTCGGTGCTGTTGGTCAAAGCGCTGGAGTCTCTGTAAAGAGAATGCGGCGTGAACGGTGGAGTGAAAAAGATTGATTTCATGACAAAAGCGGCTAAACATGCTATAAGTTGACCTGAGGTCAGTGTTTATGAACATTAACCATATTTATGAGGTTGTATAGTTTGCAAGGTACATAGGGCCGAAAACAAGCCCAGGTTACGCCAAAAATACAAATATTTTATGCTAGTGTCTATTTTAAAGCCATGACTATCTCAGACGACAACAGTGCCTTAGTGAAGCACATTCGATGACAGAATGCTTTTCTAGAATCTAACGTCAACGATGGAAGATGCTGCGCTATGGCACAGTGAAAAAAGACGGTTACCGCGTGTGCGGGGGCAAATCCGCAACCAGATCGGGCGTGGGGCGCACGGAAGCGCTCACCGCCCGCAAACAACAACAGCACAGTCGCATGCCGCCGCGACGCCCCCTCAACTGACGCGACCCCACTCGACACCCAACTACACTCCGCAATCAATTGCCCCGCGTGGGCGTGTTGATGAACTCACAACAAACGCTACCTGCATATTATGTAAATTCGCTAGCGAGGTGAATGACTGCTCGCGATGTTAATGTCAAGTTTAAGACGCGAAATTCGCATCTATTAGTGCAATTCCAATGTTGTATTCGAATAGCTAGTCTATATGCATTTATATTTTACCTGTATAAGTAAGCTGTGAGCTACAATTGCTACAATTTGAGACCGATTAGCCAATGTTTGTCCGTCGCAAAGTGGAGCGATCCGGCGATAGCGTATATAGGTCGTTTAAAAACGCCCTGAATGGAAATCTGAGCTTCCACTTCGGCTTATAAATGTAGGTTAGTGGTGTCACGCAATTACACCCGTAATTCCCTTACTTTTTTAGCGTCTATTACGTCTATCGCCTTTTTTAATACGACGTGCGTGTCAAATGCTAATATAAGCTGAGGCAACACGTTAACAGTCTGGGCGTGATAAAGATCAAATAGTATTAATAACAAATAAACCGCCATTGTGAAAAGAACACAGTCGCGCCGAGTCTGGTTTAGCGACCCACTGACCTTATTTCGGTGAGCTAATCAAAGACTGCATACGTATTCATACGTATCTTTTACTCGGTTGCCAGGCAACGCTCCGTTCAAACTTTGGCCCTTGCCCAACCTTCAACCTTTTATAATTTAGGGCCATCAAGGACGCCATTCGGAAATGATTCATTTTCGAACGTCGCTTTATATAAAATTTGCCTTTTGTATGCTTTCTATCTAGTCAGTTTATTTACAGCATACATATATCGATGCGTGTTAGCCTAATTAGAATAGGTAATGTATTGCTTATGTTTATTATTATAAATGCTAGAAGGTACGTGTCAATGGTAGGCAATCAATAAGGCGGTCTTTTCAAACACATTATATAGTTCGAGTGTTACCAAATACCTATTTGGAAATTGTCGCCTCAACGACGCGACGTATGTATTTGAGTTTTATTTTTATACTTTTATTACGACTTCGTGTGACGTTTTCTTACCGTGAAGTTCGTGGTAAACTAGAAATTAACATTTAGATATTTATTATTAATATAATTACATAATGAATAAAGATAATATAATAA
>DWHQ01001702.1:0-10401 GCA_018247955.1 Eurytides marcellus marcellus | reverse complement strand
ATAGTAGGTAGTAAGTATTTATTATGTATATATCCTATTGTTTCATATTTATCATATAGTATTTTATGTATATAAACGATAAAATGCTATAAAAAATGGGAAGGTATCTCATTCATTATCATTATCTCATCATATCATTAGCTTGGATTATTTTTATTTGTTTGCATGAACTTTATGCGGCATGTGTTTAATATGGCGGCTTTTTGTAGCATATGTAAAGATCTTTGGATATCAAGCAATTTTAGATTGGTTGAGATTGTGGGGACAACACCTGTATATCATCATTATTATTATAATCCAACTTACATGTAAACGTATATACTATGGAATGAAATAGAGATTGTAGTTGTATCGGTTGCTATCTTGATACTTGACTGCGCGGTGCAATGGAGCGAAAATGGGTCATTTTGATTAAGAGCGATTTGTACAGAAATAGAAGTCAATTGGCTTGTTGCTATGATAGGGCTGGCCTATCCGTGCGCCTTTGCCTCGAGTGGGTCTTTTATGGTATAGGTGGGAAAATGAACAAACGGCTCACCTGATGGAAACCTCACCGTTGCCTAGTACATTTGCAACGTCGATCGTTCCCCAAATGCGTTGCCCGCTTTAGGTGGGAATTTTCCGAAGGAGAGGTAGAGGAAAGGGGATGGAAATTGAAGCAGGAGGGTCACTCATCGGACGAAATGCGGAAGCACCAACAGTTTACGCCGATTCTCTGTGAGGGCGTGGTTCTTATCCGGTTCTAGCCCATTCAGCAACAGCGAATGCCACGTGGCTCTATCACCGTATAAAAATTTTGTAAATCAGATGTGACAAAACTTCACGAGTGACGGTAGATTGATAAGATTTAACGTAAATACTTCAATGCCATTATTCCGGTCTTTGAATACTCCAAGTACAATACGAATATGTTCTTTAAGTGGTTCCAATGTTTGATATTCCATCATCTTGAATTGTATAAACACTGCACGGTTTGTCAGGAGCTATCGAGTATGTGCTTAAGTGAGCATTCATACGTAAAATTATCTATATTTACATTTCCACTGAGGCAGTTAATCAAAATACAAACTCTCATAAATCAAAATATTAACGTATCATTATCCTTACAAGTAAAACAGAGATCTATTATATTAATATTAGTTAACTATTCGGTCTAAACAATCGTGATTTTCTTTAATAAATCCGAATGATAATGATAGGTACTCCTGAGACTGAGATTCGAAACCTTAACCGACTTCAGAGATCAGAGAATTAATTGCAAAGGTGTAAGTAGTTCGATTTAGAAATCTATTTTTATTCCTTTTATCCAGAATAGCCTTTTTTTCATTAAATAAACCCATCATGATCATCATTATCAGCAGTTCTCTATCCACTGCTGGATATAAGCCTCTCTTATGGCACGCCTCTGAGCTCGATCTTGGGCTCTTTGTTTCCAACCTCTGCCAGCCACCTTTCGCATGTCGTCACTCCACCTAGCCGGAGGGCGTCCTATACTGCGTTTGCCAAGACGCGGTATCCACTCCAGAACGCGTTTACCCCAACGGTCATCGGTTCTGCGACAAATGTGACCAGCCCACTGCCACTTCAGCTTGAAAATCCTTTGGGCTATGTCGATTACTTTTGTTTTCCGTCGGATCACCTCGTTTGCGATTCGATCCTTGAGAGTGATTCAAAATATTTAGGAGGTGTATGTTTGTCAGTCTCTGTGCGGAAATGACGTCACTTCAGCCTTCTTATCGCGACATTACACGTTTTAAGAACTCACAAGGATGTTCTAGTGCGCTTGGCGACAGATAAGAAAAAATTTCTTTATCTGTAAAATACGTTTTGGAGGCTAAATATGTCGCCTTTACCTCATTGGTTAGTATAAAATTAATCACTAATCTAATTAAAAAACGGCTTCGCGATACTTTGTGCAAAGAACATGGAACTTTTTATGAGAATAATAAGTCATTATTACTATCATAACAATTAAATTCTGAAGATTCCGATTTTCTTTCACGATTATTGTTTAATTTTTAGCCTAGTGATGTGAAAGAAAGGCTTAATGCATTGTTTTAGTTTTTATTTTACAATGAATTTTACGGTGGTAGAGCCATGCAGCTGCTCCCGCTGCTGAATGGGTCGGCGGATAAGTACCACGACCTCACAGAAAATCGGCGTAAAGTGGAAGTGTTAAAGTGATTGTGCTTCTGCGTTTCGTCTGGTGAGTGAGGTTGCCGTTGGTCCATCCTCTCACTCCTCCTTCCTCCCTTTTGCAAAAATTCTCACCTTAAAGGCTGTCCAACTTTGTCCAAGGGCAGCGGTGATCGCTTACCATCAGAGGAGTCGCTTGCTCGTTTTCCCACCTACTCCATAAAAATACTAATTTTAAAATTTCATTACCATAGTTGCACGATTAGAAGATGGAACGAACTCAACGCAAATGATGGTTTAACCCAAATTTGCGTTTCAATTTTGGCCTAGAAAATGAACGCTCTGTTGCTATTTTAATTTTAACAATCGAAGGCAAATATTTCACCATTAAAACGAAGCGTAATTAAGGAGCCATGGATTAAGTATAATTATTTCGGGCCTCCAGGAAACAACTTATTAAGGGCACTCCAGTAATTAATTAAAGCGATGCTGTCGTAATGATCGCATCCTGGAGGCAACTTTTGTAGCGGGGATGAGGAAACTAGGATAATTACCACGTAATAACAAAAAACATCTCTCAGGGATTTCAAAGAAACGTCTCTCCGAAATGGCCGGCTTCCAGCGTTTTTGTTCTTTATTCCTTTGTTGGATTTTAATTTAACAGCTGTCGTATCCGTCAACGTTTTCTTCGTGGTTCAGTTAAAGTTCAATTTTGTTTTGGTTTCAGTTAAGGAATATTAAATTGTTTAGATCAAACAAATATTCAAAGTGTATTTTGAAGCCATAGTCAAGATCAAAATTCTTCACTCAAAATTCGATTGGTTTGCAATAACTTATTGACGTCTAATGATTTTGCTACCTGTTCGGAAAAAAATTCTCCAAAAAAAAGCCTCAGTCCTAAGAAGAACAGGTGAAAGAAACTCAGCAGGACTTTAACTCTCTTTTTGATATAGAATGGTGAATTCGTAATCCCTGACCCTTAAAACCGGTATACAGTAATGCTGTGCATATTGCACAGCGATTTTACAATCTAACCTCATATACAGATTCATTTAATCATATTCCTTTCTATTATGGTGATCAGCTTTTGTATTTTGTGTTAATGCAGAGTTATGATATAAATAAGTTAGGTAAAAAAGATCAAAGGCTAGGAGTATCATAATTGTTTACGTGCAATAAGCTTTTAGTAAATATTTACATTTCGCAATCCGTAAGTACGATTTGAAAACTTGCTATGAATATACATAGATGCCGGTTGAAAGGTTAACATAAATATTATTATGACAAATTCATCAATGTAAACAATTACAATATGTAACAATTTAATTAACGAATCAACGAATATTAGAAGGAATTTCAACGCTCATTGAGTGATGCAATTTGATATTCAAAGGAAAGAGATAACTATAATCGAGGACGTAATAATCATAAATATTATTTGTAAATTCATCGTCCGGATTCTCTTGGTCTTTGATATTTCTATCGTCTATTTTTATTTATCGACGGGTAGAGATTTTGATGATTAGCAACTGGAAAATGTTAGTAGAATTTCCTGATGCACTATAGCGATAAGAGTGGCGCGAAGTTCTGTGTTTAGACATTATTATGATAATAAGGAGTTTAGAAACTGATAACCTGTATATTTATTAATATCGCAGTATATATTTCCATAATTTATATATTTTATAAAAATATTTGTCGTTTACAGCTAGTGTCAATGTTAAACGTATTTCCTATTGTAAAAGTGAAACGAAAAAGAAAAAAAAAACGAATCGATAATAGAAATTCACGAAGGTTAATTCAATGAATTGTTAAATATACTTATAGTCTTGCTTTGTTTGTACCTATTTGTATTGCTGCATCTATCTTACGCTGAATGTTATCGTATACTTCAAATTATTCTTCAATGGTCTACATTCGAATGATCAACTATCATGTTCTCATGGATAAAAATTTCCTCTGGCTTTCCATATAACATTTATAGAGTAATTAGAGAAAATAATACGCAAAATAAATAACAATTGTCAATTAACACTACACATAATTAATAGTACAATAAAAAAATATGCAGTCATGATGAATATAATTCATAACAAATTATATATTATGACATGAAATAAAAAATACGGTGGTAGAGCCACGCAGCGACTCTCTCTCTGCTGCTGAATGAGCTGGCTCGAATCGGATAAGTACCACGATCTCATAGAAAATCGGCGTGAAATGGAAGTGTTTGACCCTCAGCCTTTCATCCGGCGTTAGTTAGGTTGTTGCTCCCCCATTTCCAGCCTCCTCCTTTTTTTCCTGCCTCCTCCTTCCTTTTCCTATATACCTTTCCATTCCAACTGGCCTAGCCTAAAATACTGTCTGTTTGTACTGTCACGGACAAATTTGTCGCTTACCACAAAGCGAACGATTCCCCCGTCTCGTTATTTTATTTTTAAAAAGAAAATTTACATTTATTTTATACAATCGCAACTTAAACGCATTTCGGATCTAACACATTATCAAATAAAATTTTGACACAACACGCATGTCCTCATGCGTGACCCCGCAGGACGTGAGGACTATCCAATTCGTGGAAACTAGCATTTCCACGAATTCGGTTATCCGATGAAGCTTTATAGAGCCACATAGGCTAAAAGCATTAACGTCAGTCAAGATAAGATAAGATAAGACATTATCAAATGAAAAAGGCTCCGAGAAAGATCTTTTCCATCTCATTAGATGTATATTTGAACGTTCGAAAACATCTCATCGACAAAATTTATTGTAATGCATTCAAGTTTTTGTACTGGCGTGTTTTTTCGAAAAACCTTGACTTTATTACGATAGTTCGGTTATAATGTTAATGTGAAACACGATATATCTTTGTTCAAACGTGATTCCACCGCGAACGAACTTGGAATTATAAGGTCAAGTTTGCCGTGGTCGATTGCACAATAATATTATTGTGATAAAATGTGAGAGGAATCAGCTACCGATATTTTACGCATAGCGTACCAGCTGATCCGACATGAAGTCACAAATTAATCTAGAACCGTTTTCTCGAACTTTTACAGACTATGAGATTATATCTACCAGAATATAACAGTAGTCGCTTAGATTAATCTAATCACAAATAACTATTTCTAATTTACAATGATAAACGTACCAAAAAATCATCCTCTGTAAAAAAAAATATTTAATAATATTGTTGTTAAAAGTTCGGAAATACATATTCCTGAGAATAGTTATTTCTCTTTTCCCCGATAGCATAGCATTCAAGTATAATTTGCTGTTTCCAGTAATGACAGTGATGATACCAATTTGATGATAATGGTTGGTCAATAATGAAACGATTTGCAAAGTGTTTGCCTGAAAAGTGTATACTGTCATTTGATAATTTACATTCCTTTCTAATTGCTGCCTAATGGATTAGTCATTCTAGATACATTGTACACTACTGACAAATCCAGGTAGAATTCGTTTCCAGGTATCCGAGGCGGTATTCATAGCGCTAGTTTAACCATTATGCGAATTCGTCGAAATGGCTTATCCTATTATACACAGTTAGTGGAATTTCGTTGCAATACGTAACAATGGTTTTGAAGATGTGCATTTTTGTGTCAAGGCCGGTAAGAATGAAGCATAGAGAAGTATGGCTTCTTCACAAAGGAAAGCTCTCAATTCTAGAAAGATCCATCAGATATTGACGTTTTGTTTTTGGTGATCGCGCTGTTGTAAAATGTCAAAACCCAAACCTGATTTTTAGAACTAGTCGGCAAAACATTAACCAACAAAACATAGATTCAAAATAGAACATTATTCTGAGATTTTTTTATTTCTATATTTTTCTTTGCAAAGTGTTTATCACAACGTTGATCTATACATCTCACATATATTAAAGTGTTATTGTATCTCTCGTATTCGAGTCGTAAACTATCGGGACCTCTTTCAAATTGAGCCGAAAATCTTGTGGATTATATTATTGTTACATTTATACAAAGTTGTGGTTGTTCTATTAAAATTGTTTGTAGATTAAAGGCCTATCGCTATAAGTTTTATTGAACTTAAACTTAATTAAGAAAAAAAGAGAGAGTTAAAGTCACGCTGAGTTTAATTCCATCTCTGTCTGTTTTTCTCAGGACTGAGTCATTTTTTTTTTCGAACTGGTAGTAGAATCATTAGACGTCAAAAAGTGATTGTAAGCCAATCCTATTTCGACTAAAAATTTTGACTTGACTTGAAGGTATATTAACATTCAGGCATTGCCAAGTTTTAAATAACATATAAAAAACATTTAGAATTCTTAAATTTGATTATGAAATAGATGTAGAGTAGACAATTGAGGCACCAGTTGAGTGAATTTTGAACGCATGAGTGCTGGATATTTTAAATCACGACTTCTTGCCAGCTAAAGCAATATTATCTCATTATGTTGCCGCAAATAATTATTTTTGTTCAACATGCAACCCTTACGTTAATATTGATTTATTTCCTGTCCTGTATAGCACTGCATACAGAAATCGGTATTAAATTCTTATACTGAATACTTATCGGCACTGACATCATTATTATTTTGACGTATTGTGTTGTTTGATATGAAAATTTTGATATCAAAAATTGCCTTGGAAAGTCTTTAGCGGAAAGGTTTTAGTGACATTTCTTTAATTTCATGAAAGATCTTCCCCTTACATCATATAAGTTAACATAATCACAGCAGGCGCCATGTCATTTGATTGCGGCTAAAACTTGTTCATAATCAAGAATAAAATTATCGTAACAAAGACATTATTTAATAATGAAAGGAATAATTAAGTCTAGGTCCGGTTGGTTCTGAGTATAACAATGATATTTGATTACTAATTAATTAATTATGCAAAGTCGATAATTAACAAAGGTAAGTAAGATACACTATTAGTGATTTCATTAAAAATTAAACTAATTTTCTGAGAACTTGCCGTCGATCTGCAAAATAATCGAGTGATTTCAAATCATCGTCTTAGTGGTGTTTACATTATATATCTAAAAGTATGTTTGTTAGTTTGTCCTCTTTTCACGCAGTAGCGGAACAATGGTTCCGTACGATTTTTTATTTACTTTGGAGCATTTTTTGGCACGAAATGACGACTACTTGTAATACCAGAATGTTTGAAATAAAAAGAAGAAACAACATCCATGCGAGCGAGAAGAGAAGACCTAGTTTTTAATCGACGTAAAAAGAGGTTTTTAAGTGAACTGATGTTTTTTATTCAGATTGATCTCTGAATGATTTTTTGTGTATTGAATTTTGTGATTCTTTTTTTTGTAAAGCGTCTATCGCAAGGTTGGACTTATAAAAAACCGACTCCAAATTAACTAACAACTCGAGTTGCCCTGTTAACTCGAATTGTTAGTTAATAATTTTCTACTGTTTAGGAGAATATCAACAAAATCAAGTCTAATAACGATGAAATTTCAAGGAGATCAGCGTAGCAGAAATAATTTAAAGAAAAAAAATCATTAGTAGTAGTAGTGAAAAAATCCTAAATAATCAATTGCCCATCGATGCAGATAGCGCATAACATACTCATAATAAAATGAGAAGAATTGAGCCTTGAATTGAACCTTTTTTGAATTAGATTCAAAATAAAACTAATGTCAAGCTATGTCAATAATTAGTTATTCCTGTACAATTACTCCAGTAAAGTATTATAATTCGCAACAACTGAGTTTTTCCACAGATTTCGACGTTGTGTACGTTTTTTTTTTATTAAGAAGATAAAAAGCACAAAGTGTCTTCGACCGTATCCTAAGATTATGATAATTCGTTGTTTTCGCTGCATGAAAGAACCACCGACAAACTAAACGAGAAAGACGCATACAGATTTATAACAGTAATTTTTAAATTAAACAATAAGGATGACCACTTACAGCTAGAATCGATTTTTTTTCCGATTAAACTGGAAATCAGTATACGTTTGTTACTTTGCTTAAAGTGGGAATGATTTAAAGGATACTACGAAATAGCTTGGATTTGGTTTGATATTATACTCGGATAATGATCATTAATATAGATCATTATCCATTTAAATCAATCAGTTTATAAATTAAAGTTTGTTACTTAATACATATTATTGAATCGAACGTAAGGATGATGCAAAATTATATTACGTTATTATTAATATTACAGTTTCGCGTCCATACAAATCGAATTGTGTTATGAATGAATCATATTGGATTCCCTGCGGTGTTGCAACTCGGGATTTCTTTGAACACTCGCGGCGCGTAGTTAGATGACGCACTTCGCATTCTTCGAAAAAAAAAAACAAAAACCTGAAGTAGCATTTAACGAGTGGAGAGATTCGCAGATTTTTTTTTATATTGCATAATAAAATTATTATTTAGCGTTTACATATTTGCGAAGACAGAAAGAATGTGTCGGATTATTTCGTATGAGGAAAACGTTTCATAAACCACAAAGCCAACGTCCTATTTATTAATTTAAATAAGTTAAAGAGCAGGAGATAAGTATTACTTTACTATAGCAAAATTTTATTTTGGTCGCTACAGAGTTGATAGAGAAAACAACAATTCGTCAAATCTATTAGTACAGACTAAACTTAATAATAGCACGGTCTTATAGACGTTTACCACAACAAAGTATAGGCTGTTGATAACAAATAGCTGAAACATGTGAAACGTTTCACACGTTTTGAGAAGCGAAAACATCAGTGTTGTACGTGACCAGAATCATCGACTATTGATCTGCTAAGCAATCGACAATTGTTGTCGAAACGATGGTACTTAGTCTTCTTTAGGGTCACTTTGTTGTCCAACTTAAAATACAAAATATTTCACTATTGCTCTTGTAACGAATTAGGAAGTAATCGTATAGCATTACGAAAGCGATAACCATCACTGACCGACGTAATGTGTTGTTAAATGAAATAATAACTCACCAGTCCTTGTATTCTGGGAAACATTGTTTCGTTTGGAACTGTTGTCGAATCACAGAACTCACAAAAAAACCACTACTACGTTCACACGGAATAGTATTTCGCATGCGGCACAATTCACGTCACAAACACTCGCGCGCGTACCGCATCGCGTAAACAAAACAGGTATCGGCGTACCGCAAGGCTCCGGACCGCTAGTTTATAACGTGCGCACGATTCACCGCGTTCGATGCGTCTGAACACACTGGCTGGTTGTTCATTCAGCGTCTGTAGTGCACGGATGATTCACGCGTAGATGTAGTGGGGGGTGTTGCACTCTATCTTTTGTTATCTTGCTCGCTAATCTTCATTTGTTTAATTTTTGCTACATCATAATTAATAAGAACTCGTTAGATGGAAAAGTGATGTAATATTCGCATTAGGTATATGTGTTTCACCAATGATCGAATTCCTGTTCCTCCTAAATATACCTCAAGTGTTGTCGAAAAAAAAAAAAACTAATCAAGCATAAAATAAACAGAATAACTATTTAAAAAGAAATGGCGATGAGGAAAATCTAAATCCGTTGTAATTCGAAATTACATCGGATCAGAAAAATCACCAATCGAAGCAAGGACAAAGAGTGGACGCGTTAGACAATACAACGACCTCCCATCCGACAACGTCATAATGAGGAAAAAAATACATGACGCGCTTGTGTTACACAATGCACGTCCTTCCCGTGCGCTCTTCCATATTCGTTATCATATTTGATAACGTAGTTTCCGGGTGCAAGTGAATTCGGTGGCCGGTTCCTGTATGCCCAAATATAGGCATAACACTTGCATTGAACTAAAAGTTCGCTCCGGAAGCATACGGGATAGTGATCTGAAAGTGGGTGATCATCGCAGCCTTTGATGATTCCGGTCCGTCCGTACGTCATCTTACTTATTTATGGCTTGTCTAAACATGTATTAGATCAGCATAAGGCAATCTCTTTTGATTAATATACTGTAAAAGGATATGTACCAAACTTGGCTTCTGATTCCCAGACCCTGTTTGAATAACTTTAATTAACTATTATTTCATTCAATTAAAATGTCACCTCTCCCTTCGATTTCTTGACTAACGTTGATGCTTTTAGCCTATACGGCTCTATAAAGCTTCATCGGATCACCGAATTTGTGGAAATTTTAGTTTCCACGAATTGGATAAACACCTCTCCCTGTATTATATAAAGCTTTAACAGGCATTGACCTCGGACAAGCGTTATATCATTATATATTTAAGTTATTAAATGTAACAACAGTGACCGAAACTGGTGATCGAACTGCATTCAAAGAAATAAACATATAAATATGTATAACTA
>DWHQ01001701.1:0-10405 GCA_018247955.1 Eurytides marcellus marcellus | reverse complement strand
GTGTTTTTGCTTCGATGTTTCGTGGAAACATGGAAGCAAAAACACTTCCACTTCAAGTCACCAGCAAACGTGGCTGGTGGCTGGTGGTTTTCCTCTTCCCCCTCTTCTAAATGCTAAATTAATCCTAATGCGTTACCTCTCTAATGTTGCAAATGTCCATGGGCGGCGGTTACCACTTACCATCAAGTGAGCCAATTGCACGTTAGTCAGTCTACTCCATAAAAAAAAAGTCACATCAACATCTATTTATCCGTCAGATCTAATCCATACTAGATTTATTTTCCAAAGATTTCAATTGTTACATGTTTGTCTTTGATATAAGAAGTGACTGCATTTATTTGAAATTTCTACTCACTTGGTATATTGATAGCAACCTTTTCTCCTCTCCTTTCTCTTATATTTGAGGTTAAAGTTTTAAATCGAGGATGCCCTGGAAAAATGGCTTCATCTGGGAAATAATGTGATAAAGTCACTCCACTCTTTGGATTTGGAGCATATGGTGGACTTGTAAAGTTAGGACATCCCAATCTAAAATTATAAAAAGGAAAGTTGAAAGAAAGAATGAGTTATCTTCTATATTTCAGATTTGTAAACATTTATTTGTAATTGTGCACCTGGGAAAGTTGGTAATGCTCATAAGAACTTCTCCATTACTTAAGAGGGTACTAGCTTCTGCTCTGCGATATTGCATATTGGCTTCCACTATATTGAAATGTGCCAATAAACCACCATACGGCTTCCCCGGTGTACCTTCAATCATGTAAGCCCCATATTCTGGGCGCCACAGTGATTTTACATCTACAATCAATCAATTCAAACTATATACGAGGTTCACATAATATCTAGATGCTAAAGCACTCTTGGTAACTGATAAACATATCAAACAAAAGACAAATGGTGAATTGTTTAGCCAACATGAAACATGAGATTTCCTTATTATCAGTTGAATGCTGACTACATGTGACTTTTATTTTTGTTTTTGCTGCTGCTGCAAGGTTACATACTTTACAGCTGAAACAATTAACAATTAAAGGCAATAAATAATGCATTTTATGGAAGAACATAAATGAACAGCTAAAGGATGCTACATCAATCTATTTTGTTCAATTCGAAAAACTTTACCCACCACACTAAATAGATATATTACACAACATAATAATAAATGTTGACATCATCAAGTGATGACTTGCAAAAAATTTGTTGTGTTTTAATCAGGTTCAGTGCAATGACAGAATGAATCAATTAAAATATAAATGCAAAATCATGATCAGGAAACATAAATTTGACCAGTTTCTTCTATTACTACAAAACATATCATATACAAATGTACTGTTTAATAGATTTTATCAAGTTTAACAAATTGAAAGTGGTTCCAAAAAGTTGAACCTCCTTTAATAATCAATAAACTAAATTATTTACCCGTCCATATAATAAAAAAAATTATATGTTGTCATTATGGAAACACTACGGGTACTAAATTTTAAAAAAGAACAGGTCTTGTACTGACAAGATATAACCACTGGGTCATCATAAAATGAAAATTCAAAAAATAGAAGTTTAAACTTTATGGGATATTTTGTTAACAAATTAAGTGTATGTTTAAAGTATATATTACTTTGTGGATCTGCTAGCTCCTTTTCTTGTAGTTTTGGCAGGAGATCATCAGCTCTCAAGCTGACCATAGCACGCTCATTTTCATCATCAAATTTAACTATGATGTATTCCACCTAAAATGGTACCAACAAATGGATATAAACAGTCGATATATGCATATACACGAAGAGAAAGCTCAAAAATTAAAATACTTAATAATTAAGTTAGGCTTACCTCATCTCCCCATTTTAAAACATCTCCAGTGCGATCCCTTAGCTTGCTGTATAAGTTTATAAATTGTTCAATGCCGTGTTGACGCACGTGCTCAGCCAATGCCTTGGTTTCTTTCCACGAGAGAGGACTACCTTCAGATAGCAAACCCATGTTGATAGCTTGAGCTCGGCGATAACAAGTACGTAGGTTACAAAGAAGTGTAATGTTTCCCAAAGCAAAACTTTTCTGAAGCCGCACTAACAAAATGTTCATTTACTGTTTACAAAATCGACAAACATGGGATATATTCCGTAATTTCAAAATTATACGATTTATTAGGAATTAACCGGTAGCAAAAAATATAATAATAATAATGGAAAACTTTAAACCAAAATAGGAAACTATCGCTTCATGAGTTATCTAGGGTTAGACTAAGATTTTTTAGCACGGTTCAATACATAAATTCATGTATGCTACTAAATTATCCTTGAAGTTAAAAGAGACAACAATCTATTGTCACAACAATTGACAAGTTTGACACAAGCTTTACTATATGTCAAAAATTAAAAATCTATAGAATTGCCCTAAAAATTTACACAGATAATATTCAGGCACATATATCCACTATTTGTGACTCCAGCCTCGAATCTAATAAAAATAAAAAGATCGCATTTTGTATTTGATTACAATATTGCTTTTACATACTGACTTCAGTTTATTTATTGCCAAACATACGTGTGTTGAAGGGCGACAAAGAAATGTTGCACAATCTCGACATCTTAGCGATTTTTGTCGGTGACTTAAGCGGTAAATACTGTGGTTAATAGTTATAAAAATAATACAGTGGGATCTACTTTCTTTGCCTAACGTGAAGAGAACAATCTAACGTTCGATATGTCCTCTAGAAGAAAGCAGAGGTCTGGTAGAAACTAAAGTTTTGTTGTGGTGTGACCTCGACCGACCACCAGATGGTGTTATGGGTGGTGATTCGTCATAATGATCAACTCGAAAGAGGCACTGACGGCTGTTTGTATGTGAGCTGTGAGGTTAAATTATAGAAAAAGTGGCCGAGGGCCCCTATAAAGGATATGAGCTATGAGCTCGTAGTTCTTAAAATTCCTTCATCAATCTTTCCCAACTAATAAAGATTTAGATCTTTGGGTTAATTCATGTCGATGGTGTCGTAAGATTGAGATTGATTTCGGGGTATTTTATTCTATTCTAGACTTCAGAGGATGTTATATATCAAACGATAGGTTGCTCTCATCACATAGGGCCAAAAGGTTCCAATTATATTATTTTAACTATTCCAAGAAGTCACTCTTTTCTTCTACCATTAATTCATAGCATGATAGCAACTCTAGTTAAATTAAGTAAGTCGAATTCTCCGAAGCAACTATTTAAAATTTGCAGTAAAGGCTAATGTATGTTCATCGTCGACGAATAGCAGTCATCAGGAATTGTACCTTTAGGTAGTGTATCTTATAAATCAAACCCCATTTATCTTTATCCTTTATAATTACAAGCGGGATGGCATTTGTACCTCAGAGCAGGCGTGCGAGTAATGATGACTATGGGAATCGAAATTAAGCCTTTAATTTGTACGTCCAGAATGAACCTATACAGGCTTTCACCTTTTTGGTCTTTTATGACGGTGAAGTTATCGTCATTAGAACCAGAAGCATGGAACTGCGTTTTTGACTTCATACTGATTTTTTTCTTCAATATTTAATAGTCATAACTTTCTTTTCAGTTATAACTGAAAATAAAAATTGTTAAAATTTTTACAGGTGAAAACGTGCTTAAGATGTAATACTTTTCTAATGTATACTAAACAAATTAATATTACTACAACTATAATTCAATATATATATATACAAATATAATAACTGGTAATTGTTGTAAAATGTCAATTTATGCTTGATTTTAATGTCACCAAAGCAATTTATTCTCTATGCTCTATTTCAGAAATTTAATTCATTGACCACTTTTCTGGCGTTTCTTGCAGTGATAGTGTTGTTAGTTTTGACAATTCGCAAAACTAAAACAAAGTTATTTCCGATTGAAAGTAATTCTAAATTTTCAATCTGTGAAACTGTAAATTTTTAAACAGCTATTTATATAAAATGTAATTAATTCACTGATTAGAACATAGTATACTTGGCCTGGTCGAAACAATTTAGCAAAATGGTACCAGTCGCTATTGAAGGTTGTAACCAGGGTGCCGAAGGAGGTGGTGCTCGTGGTGGTTCCATTTCATTAGCTCTGCTCATAGACTTTATTGTACAGAGGACTTACGATGAACTCACAGTTTTGGCCGAGTTGTAAGTGTAGTTTTGTCATAAAATTTCCATTAACATTAATTCATTTATGCTATTTCTTATTTCTATTTAATAAACAATTTTTCTTATATTTTTTCAGGTTACCTCGCAAAACGGATATGGAACGAAAAATTGAAATTTACAAATTCAGTGCACGTACAAGGCAACTATTTGTACGATTGCTGGCCCTTGTGAAGTGGGCAAGTAGTGCTACTAAAGTAGACCGTTCTGCACACATAATGGCTTTCTTGGATAAGCAGGCTCTCCTGTTTGTCGAAACAGCTGATGTGTTGGCCAGAGTTGCTCGTGAGACCTTAGTGCATGCTAGGTACAGTAACTTCTAAGACTTAACTAAATATTAAAATTGCAAAAAACATTCAAGTTCTTAAATTCTAACTATGCTTATCTAGTTTGTGAGATATATCTTTGACCAAGCCACTTAGTATAGTTGTGTTTTTTATAATTTATGCCAGAATTATTAAACTGATTATGTGTTTTGGGCTGTTTACATTAAAATATTCTTGGATAGTAAAAGTGTTTACTCATGGTTTGCTGGTTAAAAATGTATTAAAAAAACAATTTTCAACAGTAGAGTCTTACTGACTAATGATGAAAAAAACTAATATGTATAAATTTTTTTTTAACAGTGATGTAGTCAAATAACACATAATGTATGTATGTATTAATAATATTTTGTGATCCTGTAACATACAGTTCATCAGACTTAAGCATGTGTCAGCTATTTTCAAGATATAAATATAATATAAAATGTTCCAATGCCAAAATGTAAAACTAGCCTAGTGGTAGAGGCCCGCACTTTACAAATTCGAGGTTGTGGGTTTGAATCCCACAGAGGTGGGCCATGACTATGTGTTGTTGTTTCTCTGTTGAGTTAGGTCAATACCGGCTGATTACCTGAGTGCTTGATAAGTAGGATGATCCATGTATCAGATGGGCATGTTAAAACAGTTGGTCCCAGGTTCTTGTCGACTGATTGATGTCACTGCCTCTGCACCTGATCTCTCTCTGGTTGTGTAAGAGAGTAAGGGAAGAGTGAGTGCACCTGTGCCTGTGCAAGTGCTAATGCACTATAATATATCATGCGCACTTGGCTGAACTCTTGTTATTGGCTGCCATGGCCGGAATTGGTCTGGGGGACAGTATACATTGTATATATAGTATTTAACCAAACAATTTCAGTGAGAGTATCGAAAAATAATTGAATTTTGTATTGGTGTATATTTAATTTAATTTTTGTGTATATGAAAAAAAAAATTATTTTAGGCTGTTTTACACAACTTAACAAAATAGACTGAGAACATTTATTTCTTTGTTATTTACTTATTAGTGAAATGTATCATAAAAAATAATTTTAATCATGGTCAATATGCATATGGCAACTGTTCCATCAGTATTAAGGTGTGAACACTTGACCAAAAAAGAAAATAGTTAAATTTTCTACATGTTAAATACAATATTATACAGCTTATTATTTAAATTCACTATGTCAGAGATGTCATTAAGTCCCTTTTAAAGAGCTCTTAAATTTTGTGAGTTTTATTTAAATGTCAAGTTCTTGAATAATATAAATTTTCATTTTCCTTATGTTCTGTTTACACTGTTTTAAATGTTTTAGGCTTCCCACATTTCATATGGCTGCTGCAGTCGAGGTTCTTACATTAGGCACATACAGTCGTCTTCCGGCTGTAATCCGAGAAAGGCTAGTACCACCACCATCACTGACGCCTGCCGAACGACGCTCAACATTACGTGCCCTAGCACATGTGGTTCGCCAACGTCTTACTACAGCCTCATTGCCAACTGATGTCCGGAATCTAAAGGTGCATACTTAAACTTAATGAATTTATACAAGTTATATACTTACTTATTCTTACTCATTAGAAATTAAATCATGGGATGAACAATTTGTGCACCAGATGATAAGTGACACATTTATTTACATACAGTACCATATAGTATCTTGAGCTACACACATTCAATATTGCTTAGCTTTCCTATGCACTCCCTGGTGTTAGACTAGCTGGTATATTTATGGTACTCTCCAGAGTAAGCTCTAAAAGAGCTTACCATATACAAAATTATATACTGACAATTTGGTCTATATTATTTTTAAACATTTACTTATCTAGTACCTTAACAACATTGTACTTTCCAGAGTCACATTTACCACATTTCTTAATGATTACACACTTATAATTATATTTAGATAAATTAATTTTGTAACATCCTTTTTTTTAATACTTCAAACTTCAAATTCAGTATTTTAGCAGTTTTATTGAGATTTTCATTTATAATTTATATAATAAATGTGCTAAATTTGACATATTGCCAGTCCTTATAATCCACTAAAGAGCCCTCAACTCATCAACTTCTATATTTCTTTATATCCCTCTATAATCTTTTATACTTGTTATGTTTTTTTCACATATGTGTCATACATATCAGTCAAAACCTTAAATATACAAAGTTACCTTCTTAAATTTTCGCAAATTTTAACAATCAGTTAATAATATTCAAATCATCAATAAAGTAAATACATTTTTTATTCATTTACAGGTTGAAAATGGAAGAGCGACATTTTCAGTTGGTCAAGAGTTCAGTGTTTCACTAACAGTAATGGGTGACGCCCCGAATTTACCGTGGCGTTTATTAGATATAGCAATTTTGATTCAAGATTATGAAACAGGAGGTATACCATTTTAGAACAGTTAATAGAAATACTTAGTATCAAATACTTTTTAGAAGACATAGTGACGAAACATGCAAGTTGTGCAAAACACAGAGCCTTCTTGTATGCCATTTCTGTGCCTAGTTATTATGCTGTCAATCTTCAAATTGGAACATAATAGTCACACATTACTGCTTATCTTTAAAATAACTGGCTATGTACCACAACCACTTCAACTAGACAGCAAAAGATAGAGAAGAGAAATGGTTAATTTTTTTTAAGTGTAAAGAGTAATGTTTGTACAAAACTTAAACAAACATCTTAAGTTTTTGATGACCAATTTCTTGTATGGTTTCAGGAAAAAATTTATAAGTTTCAACAGTCCGGCTTTATCTGTTGTGTAGGGTAGTATTGTTTTCTCATTCGTACAGCACTATAAAGTTGCTTGTTATCTTGCTTCCACTAACTGTTTGTGTACTGGAATAAGCTATCATGTCATTAGATCTTGTGAACAAGATTTTTACTGATCTTTGACTTGATTCAGATGTATTTCAGTTTTGCACAACTTTGTAATATTATGAATATTATAAACTTCTTTTTATTAATTTTCTCAGAGGGCAAACCACTGGTTCACACATCACAATTGGCATGGCTGCGAGGAGTGGCACAGGCGCGTTTAGCTGCGGCTGGCTTGAGTGGAGCACTCGCTGCATTACGTTACTTCTGCCGATCTCTGTCATTGGAACTTCTTTATACGCAAACGCTAAGGCTGTGTCGTGACCGTCTGTCAAAACATTTGCAAGTTGACAAATATATTCCAGGCCAAAAGCTGCAGGTGTCTTATTGGAGGTAAATTTTATAATAAATATTTCGTCAACCAGAGTTGATAAGTAATAAAAATAAATAATGTGAAATAAGCCCTCCAAATACGTTCCTCTACGATGCTAAATAGCATTCTAATTAAAGTACAATTATAAATAATAGCTATTATTTAGTAAAAGAAGTCACGTTGTTAGATTTTATATGGTTAATGTCTTTTTTTCTCCAGTTGTTTAATTTAATAAGTATTTTTTACCGTTTGTACCTTAGAAATTAATATTTCTTATATTTACACACGCACACTTCCTAAAAAAAAACACTACTAATGGGACTAACACTGACGCTAATGGGTGTATGTTTTTATTTTTATTGAAAAATTTGGAATTGGGTCAAAGGAGTCTGTTGGTAAATACAAACCAAAAGATGGACGTTCCTTGTAGAAAGTGGTATGAACGTTCTACGCCGCGATCACGATAGTACGATCTTTTCGTCTACGAACGTCTTGGGCCGGCTCGAACCGGGTGAGTACCACGACTTTACAGAAAATCGGCGTAATTTGAAAGTGTTTGTGCTTCCGCGTGACTAAGGTAGCCGGTGGCCCACTCCCCTCCTCTCCTCCTCCTCTGCTTTCTAACTTAAAAGCTGGCAACATCAATTCCTTCTTGCGAATGTCCATGGGCAGCGGTGATCGCTTACCATCAAGTAACCCGCTGTTCCGTTTGCCTTTCTCCATAAAAAATAAAAGAATAAATCAACATTACCAATAATCAGGGAGCTGGGCTGCGAGTTGGGATACCGGGTGATCGTGGGCGCGGAGGGCGAGTCGCTCTGCGTGTGGCACGTGCCCGCGTTGGCGGGGGGTGAGCGGGTGGCGGCCGCACTCACACCGCACGCGCCCTCCATGGAGCGGCTGCTCGCTCACACAGTGCACGTGCGCTCGCGACAGCGCCTCAACGACCTCAAAGTGCTGCTCAACGACCTCGGGGTGAGTGATAATAAACTAATAAATTCACATTCATGCCCCCAGGAAAAAAACAGTGTGTGTGTGCAACCACCACATTTCTATTAAATCAAATATATTTGTTCAAATAGGACTTACAAGCACTTTTGAATCGTCAGTTTTACATATTGATTGTGAGAAAGCTACTACCGGCTCGGAATGCAGTCCGTTGAGAAGAGCTGGTGAAAAACTCAACAGTTCTTTTTATTATATTTTCCTAAAGGAATTGCAATTTTTATTTTTTCATCACCGTTTGTACAAAAATTCTCATTGGCCAGTCAACAGAGTTTCACCGGGAACAAATGAATTTAAACAGACAACATTTATGCCCTCATAGTGTATGAGAATTGAGCTTATATTTTTCGCGCAGGTGGAGTGCAGCGTGGGCGGTTGGCCGTGCGTGTTGGCGTGCTCTGTCGTATGGCCTTGCCTGCGCGCCGAGCAGCTGCTGGTGTCGGTGGGCGCGCACGGCGGTCGGCTGAGGGCGCGCGTGCCCGCCTACCCGACCACGCCGCGCATGCCCGAGCTGGCGGCGGCCCTCGCGGCTGCCAACGTGCCTCACGTCAAGTCCCTGCTAACGCAGCTCAGGTCTTTTTCTGTGGAGTAGACTGACAAACGAGCAAGCGGTTCACACGCCCTAGGACATTTGCAACATTACAGAACTTGCAAAGGCGTTGCCAGCCTTTAAGGGGGGAATTTTTGGAAGAGCGAAGGAGGGGGATGGGCCACCGGCCACCTCACTCACCGGACGAAACGCGAAAGCAAAACACTCCCGCTATACACCGATTTTCTGTGAGGTACCTTAAGCCCTTCCATTCCTCTTCCTACTTTTGTTTTACCTTATTCGTACCTCGGTGCCAGCTTACGCAATCCGCCTTAACGTCGAGCAATGATGTTATTGAATTGTTTTAAAACTTACTGGATTTCATTGTTTCTCTTAGATCACTATTATCGGATCTTGTCGTGATTGGCTTTTAGAAGGATCCCGGATAGAGCTTTAAGATATAAATCGTAAATTGAACAGAACGATGTTCAAAATGATAAAACAATATATTAGTGTGATAACTTTAAGAATTCATGTTACATAATTGCCAAATCAATTTTTTGTAATATCCTATAATTTTCCTTTCTCAAGGTTTTGGTTGGTGGCGCGTCGGTGCGAGAAAACGCTGCAACATTTACCCGCTAGCGTGTGCGAGCATTTGCCCTTCCTGCACGGCCCTGACCATCCATTAACCAAGCTCTCACCCGACCGGCTATACGTCACACTGCATCGTCACACCGATCACCTATTGGTAAGAGATTTATGTTAGCATGTACGAATAACGATTTGTGTCGATACACATTTCAACTAGTATTTGATATGTTGTTAGATATTCCAAGTATACATACTATAAATTCAAATTATACATGTTTTTAGGAAACTATATGTATCGATGGGCTTGCGATTAAGAAAATTAGATCTATCTCAGATATAGAGACAGCTAGCATAGTTTATTTTAGCTATCTCCATAGTATGCCTTATGGCATACTACTGTGGGGATATGCAGGTATTGTTTTCTGAACAGGTAGTAGAATCAAGAAGTCAAAGAGTGATTGTAAATTTTGAATAAAATTTTTGACTTTGACTTTGTAATATTTTCATTTAGACTGCGTAATCAATTGTAAGGTGTTATCCTAAATTCTTACGATATTGTAGTTGAATATTGTACTGAACCATTAAATTGCAATATGATAATAATAAGTCTATATATGATCATACATAATATT
>DWHQ01001700.1:0-10411 GCA_018247955.1 Eurytides marcellus marcellus | reverse complement strand
ACATTTGTTGTCATAACTATCGTTGTAGTAAATATCTCTGAGTGTCAAGCCCAGGATCAATAGCAATCAAAGTATTGATCTTTTGACTTTAAAATATTCGGTGATAAAACACCCACTTACGGGCACGCGTGTCGCTACCAGGTACCCTTCAGCTTTGCTAAGATAAGAGCATCCCCGTAATTAGAATAAAATAATTATATTGATATAATTTTAACGTACAAATGATTGTGTATTAATTTTATATTAGTATTATGAAAATAAAGGCTTTTGTATTTTTTTAACCTATACATCAGCTTCAAGTACTGTTCAATACTTCCGAGTATTGCCAGACCGACATAGGGATTTATCCTCAAGAACCTAAGCCATTCCGCACTTGACTTTCTATTTCCGCTTGATTGCTCCGCGTTATCCTGAGGGATCTTCAAGTCAATAAATGAGGAAAGTCGCTTCCTGCTGCTTTGTCTTGGCAAAACAGTAATATTATCGACTAATATTTGTGTGTAGATTGAAGCTATTGTATTTAAAAATAATATTGTTCAATAATTTTTAGTTGCGATCACATAGTGGTTCAATCACAAAGGTGGTTTTCCTCAGTGTTTATTTTTTTACTTAATATAGTTTTTTGATTGTGGCATTTATATCTTGACAAATCACGTGTTTGACATTAATAGCATATCATAAACAATGAACGTATTCGCTTATTTAATTTAATATATTTTTTACGAGTAATTTTTTTCCAAACCAAATTCCAACCTCCTCCTTTTACAGCCTATTGCACATGGGCTGTAAAAGGGATACAATGTTTCTTTGCCCATTTAAAATTAAAATATATGTAGATGCAATTTAAATATACGTAGATGCTCCTATGAGTCTCTATGAGTATCTGAGTTTTTCTTTCGAACGAATGCGTACCTGTATAATGGTGATATTTTCGCCCATTGTAATGTAATTTTATGGACTTCTCATTTTATTATGAAAGGTATGCCGAGATACTCCTGAGAAATTTATTGAATATCTGACAGAGGGTCTTGGAACTCGCAGAGTGAAATCATCATAATAAAATAGAATAAAAATAAAATAAGGCATTAACATTAAGTATCAATGACACAATTAAATATATCTGTAAAGTCATAGCTCCTTGCAAGGTTGAATTTTGAATCGTCCTTTTTTGTATAACGATATACTAAATATTATTTTTTTCCTGTTTCATTTTCCTCGAACTCATGAACAAGTTAATGAACACCAGGCGTTAGAGGGCATCCCTTCTGTGAAATTGGATTCGCGTGAGACTTCTTTAATTTCCAGTCGACATGAAAATAGGATGGTTGGTAAATTTACACATTCCGAAACCGGTGTACAATTTGCAGAATGTTCGTACGTGCTTACATCATATTTATATTTTAAAATAACGTTGTTTGCTTATTGTATTGTGAATTTATAGGAGTACATTATTTACTTTAATATATGTATATCATTTATGACTTCAATAATAAATAATTACTATTTCATTTTCAATTTGTGCTTTACTAATTTGGCGTAGCAACATAGACAACACAAGTCGACTAAGTTGCAATGCCAAATTGCTAAGGATCGTCTAACATAATGTGAGTCATGATAAGAATCGTATTTGAAACTTGATGACAGCCTTGTACTTGTTTATGACTATATGTGTAATAAATTTACACGCAGAGATGATTTAAGTAAAATTTTCGAAGATATAAACCGAGATGGCCGTATCACATCACATGGCCGAATTAGTTAAAGACTTCACGTAGATATCTTCATTGGGATCATCTGTAGACAAACGTTCCCTGATAAAGACGTCAATCCAGTTCGAAGGAAATTGGTGCAGGAACAAGCCGGGGCAGGTCCCCGTTACGAGTAGCTACCCGGGACGGTCCCCCGCCGCAAATTGAGATGCGAGCGGGTTTAGTGCAAATTGAAAGTGCTCACGGAATGCTTTGTATTTGTAGCCGGGGCAACAGCGCCGAAAATCAATCAGGGTAATGGAGGTATGTCCGGGTCTAGTTGGATTTGTCGCAGCCGACTGCCAAGCCTACGTCGTGAATTTTCAATCGCCCCTTGTTCGATTCGCCCTTTTGCTGTGCCGATCGGACGGCGTTTTAATCAATCAAATTATACCATTTATTTTCCTTCTCTTGTTATTCTAGCTTGCAGTACCGAAAAATTGCAAAACGGCGACTAATCTGGTTTAAGAAGAAATTTTAAGAATATTTGGTTTAAGATTTTAGAATTTTACAGCCTCGTTACAGCTAGAAATGACACTGAATGTTGTGTTAATGTTGAGGTGCTTAATAATATTACTACAAGTAAGCTATCGAAGCTTACCCACGTTAAGTTTCTCAATAACAAAGACTGGTAAATAGAAGGAAACACGCAAATTATCTTGAGAACAATTGTAACTTTCCGTGCTTCGGGGACGAAGCTCTGACTGCAGTAAGCATACTGTCGCTGACAACTGCGTAACCGGCGTTAAGCTAACGATCGTCCAACCGCCGCAAACCGTATCTCTTCATATTTCTTATTTAAAATTTACAATTTTATTATTTATTTAAACAGAAGTTGTAATAATTCCAACCTACATTAACTTAATATAACCTACATTAACTTTTTTTACTATGTTAGATACTTACGCTGTTTTATATAAATTCAACTTATGTTTCGTACTGGCCGTTTCTCTATCGCAGTTATTATTCTTCAAGCGATTTTAAAATGAAGATCTTGCCTATTGTTGAGGGAAATTTTATTGTTTTGTAATCTTGAAATTCGAAATTACACCAAGGAACTCCTTGGAATGTAATAGGAAATGTATACTGATAGTATTGTCAGATTTATTTAATGTTGGATTTTTTTTAATAAAAAATAATTTTATTATTTATCTAAACAAAAGTTAGAGTACATAATTATACCTATTAATGTAGGCCGTTTATTTCCTCAGTGTGCATTGTTTAAATTACAATTTGTAAAAAAAGAAATATTTTCGAATTTCGAATGTGTTTCTTTTTCACCAAATAAAGCACGGTATGGAGGAAATTGCCACGAAGTCGGCGAAGCTTAGAAGCCGTCGCAATTTAGCCGCTTCTACAAGCAACATTACGACAACATTGTACGTGTCTGAAAACGGCTCGCCGTTCACCGGCGACATTAATTCTTGTGTCGGTCCTCGCTCGCTCGTGTCGTCCGCGCTCATTCTCAGTCGGGACAGATGCGACTTCATCTCGCAGCTTGCCGCCCCAAAAGTATCTGCGTTCGCAATCACTTCTTTTCTTTGAATCTCACATTTAAACCAGACAATCGATGTATTTTCTCTCGGAACGAATTTTCTTATGGTACATAGTATTGATAATAAATTGATTTGTGTACAAATCTTTTCAATATTGAGTAGTTTTACCCGAAACTTTCACACTTATTTCCTTTACATTAAAAGACGTCTGTTTTATCTGTTTAAAATTCTTATAAAAATGTGAAAGGTTTTCCTTTTGATTTTAATTATTATAAAAAGAATTAGGTTTATACCGACTGACGTGATTAGTTGTCTTAACCAATATTGGGCAAAGAAGGGTAATTGGGCTAGGAGGTTTTAAAAAAGCTGATATCATATAATGACATTCATTACATTTAATGTATGATGCAAATGTTATGATTGTGATAATTGAACGTTTTAAGTTAAAAACAAAATAGACGATTATTATAACATATAAAGGTAATATTCATATAACGTTCTTTGCTAAGAATGTGATCAAGGTCCGTATTAAATATGCAAAAAGGAAATAATGCTCTTTTTAATATTGAAACAAGCTACAATTTCGATTTGAAAACGCTGCACTTCGTGCTACTAGCGCAGAGCCATATGGTGCAGCAATTTATTTGCGGTTAAGTGCGCACAATAAGTTTCTCAAATGGCGGCATGCCCACGTCGACGGGTGTCTGCTATTTATATCCTAACTGCGAGGTTTATCGCGGTGCCTCTGGACTTTGTCAACGCTATCGTCGGTATGAACGTAGTGTTGGTTTAAAAGTTTACCCATATCTAATTATAGCAAGACAACTCAATGTTTTATAGTTTCAATTGGAGACTCATTTAAAGTTAATTTTCGTTTATATACGACGTCTAGCTATCTAAAGTCTAGCTATTTAAACGAATTATTTGCTATTTAAACTGTAATTGACGTTTCAGTTGTGCGGAATTACGAATCATATAATCATGTTGAAATCGTGGCAATCGTGCCCATTAAAACATGGTGTCAATTTAATATAAAAGTGCAGAATTGGCAAAACCTTGCTTATGTTTATTTGACTCAGTCATTGTAAATTTTTTGCTATAGAGCGAGCAAGCGGGCAAGCAGTTCACGTGATGGTAAGTGATCACCGCACACATTTGCAACGTTGAACGTTTTGCAAATGCGTTGCCTGCCGTTAAAAAAATAGTAGCGAAACGAAGGTCTAATATGTGCACCAAACAGCAATTTGATAAATTTTAACTACATATTGGTATTCAGCCGTCAAGTTTCATTAGTTGGTATTGGATGTAAACATTTTTAAAAACGAGCTACAATATCTGTTACGCTTCTATATTGATGCTTTGTAGAGAGAAGAACATACAACGTATGTTTACACACACTTTCGTTCTTTGCTTTTCTTATAAGAGATTTTAATTATGAGGATTAGTGCATTACAACTCGTGATGAACATATTTGAATCACTTCACTACAAGTTTATCGAATGGTTTTTATATGATAGTTAATGAATGCCACACGAGGTTATCTCTTCCCAAAAATTGGATCCTGGTGAGACTTCTCCATTCTCCAGGTGTCGAAACATTTGGTGAGTTAGATCTAATCATAGACATATCTTGCACTAATTTAAGAAAAGCTATTTCGTGCGTGTTGAAAGACATTTTATTCAACTGTAATTAATGAAAACACTTGTCTATCGATATCTATCTATATCTATCTATACACATATTCGCATTAAAGATATAAGTATGTTTTGCACCTTTAATAATCTCTGTCAACATTGTTCTTCTAACTAGAATACAAAACAACACAATAAAACTTGGTTGGACTATGCAAAAGTTCTTCAGCTATATAAATATAATATATTTTATATAGTGGAAGTGGTGGACTTTTACATTTTACAGCATATTATGTTGAATCAAAAAGCTATATGTAATATTTAAATATTTCTATATTAGTCTTTTTATTTTTTTATAGTATTCTCCCAACACAGTATTTCTTGTAGAGCCGTTAAAACACTTTGTATTAGCATTTGAAACCGATATTTCATTATTTTTAATTTAAAGGCAGGTTGTTAAACGCAGACAATGTCAGCACTGTTACGAAATAATCATGAAAATTTCTAATACCTATTGAGCCTCAATTAACATTTTTATTGTATAATTCTTAAATAAGAACACTTTGAAAATTACTCCGTCACGGCAACGAGTGAACGAAGAGATTTAAAATATAACAAAAAGCACATTAAAAAGACTAATTGAACTAATTGAAATTATAAAAATAGTAGTGAAGAACTGAAGGTGTTGGTGAATAAAGATCTGAAGCAGTTATATTTAGAATAAGGCTACAGTCATCCACTATTTAATAACTGCTTGAGACAGCTTTTATTAAAATTTTAAAGACTTACAATTGCTCTTAAGATTTTATTACAAATTCCATTAAAGATGTATATTCTAATCATTTTAAAGATAGACTGAAGCTAGCTTAGCTGTAGTCGGGTTTGAATAATTCTTGAATAGACGAAAAAGAAGCTCTTAAACGATAATTTAATTCTTGTTACTGTCTCTAGGGTTGACAAGTCGTAATAAAGAAGTCTATTCTACTACTATAAAACTTAGATCGTAAATAGTCAGTGTACTAATTTGATGAATATAAACAGTATTTACTGTTTATATTCTGAAGTACTAGCATACATATTTATACCATAATACGAATTATGAGAGGTAACTTATTACATATAAACAAATAAACATATTTTATATTTGTATAGACCAAGTACACATTTTTTTTGAATGGAACATAGACATAAACTAGACCTTTTTTATTTTTCATTACAAACAACTTTCATTCGTCGTTGAGAATTTATTTTTAGAATACTAGATAAAGAGGAAAATTGGAACTATTTTCAAATGTCCGTCACATTTTTTGTAGACTCTCTCATGACGCAAAAAATGCTAAAAAAAGGCTATTGTATAGTTTTTGAACTTTTTATTTGCCGCACGTAGGCAGCATTTTAAAAACTTCCACTGTGTAATAAAGCTGGAAAAATTAGAAACATTACTGACTATTTCACTATTTGTTGCAAGTTAAAATAAGACACAGCAAGATCTATATCCAATGTAATAACATGTTTCTCCGACGCTGTGAGTTATTCTGTGAAGTATATAGAAATTCATAGCCGGTTTGCTGAAACGACCAAAACTTGAAGTAAGGTCGTTAATTTGAATGCCAGTAACAAATGCAACCACGAGTTATCCGCTTTTCGGCTTCTCATGTGCCAAAATCCTCGCTTCGTAATCGTTCCAATACTACTTTCCTGTGAGAAAAAATTACAAACACGTAGGCGGTTCCTAATAGTGCCAGGCGAAAGGCTATAAATAATTCTAGCTTACGCCGACCTTTTGTTAGGTCATTGTACTTCCCCAAAAACGCAAAAAAAATATTTTGACCTGAGTGGGAGTCCTACCCAGACAGGAGTAACAACCACTATGACAAACAAACGGTCTCATGGCAAAGTCTACAATAAACGCTGTTGTGAGTTATTTATTCTATATAATTTTTAATCAAAATGTATGAAGACGTATAATGCACTCATAAATCTTTCCCCCCTTTGTTCTAACGCCGGAAATTAAATAGCGAACGTGATAAACAACGCAAAAACGTACGCATATGTATGTTAGAAGTATGTTGTACTATAAATTATTGGTAAATCTTTATGTACCTTTTTATTTGTACCGATTTACCAACAGTTTATAATAAAGTAAGTAACGTCAGTCAAGTCAGTAACTATATTTTTATGAAAGAATGATAATCAGATTGAACTAGATTCCCAGAAGCTTGCAAGTATTTGAACTCGTTTGCATTACAGAGTACACTAAAACAAAGTCTGTACTAACTGTGTAAAACACTAACAAATTTCAAGACAATACAAACCAGTGTTATAGCTGGCCATAGAGGTATCTAATACGTCTGGATAATGAAAAGAGCGCATAGCTAAGCAGCTTTGAACTCGTGCTGTTCAGAATATTGTGTGGCATTGCGTTGTTACGGGCAGGCCCGTATATCTCTTACCATCAGGAGCACCACATGCTCCTCGAACCACCTGATTCTCCAAAGTAGACTGTATCGGATGATACAATAGAGTATAGAGTGATCTAAAGGCCATGCTTCTGCCAAAAATTGCACCAATCCGTTGCTTCGTCTGCGTGACCGAAGAACAAGCCAGCAAGCCAACTGACAAGCAGATTAATAGTATCTGATTTATTATATTCGTAAAGTAGCAAGGGCGTATTGTAAAAGCTGCCGATTGATTTTATAGGATACGGAACGAAAAATACATATTGGTAAACTTGGCTACCGATGTTTCCTTAGATCAGTTCATCCGGTTCAAAAAGCCCGTGGAAGTTCCCCGCCACGGAATCATATAAATGTTAATGAATTCCAGACGTCCCTAATGAGATTACCGCTCCCGTGAAATTGGGTTCGAGTAAGATTTCTTTAATTTTCCTTCGACACGAAAATTGTGAACTAACTTCAGAGGCTGCTCCGCAAGTAATTTCGCGCTACATTATTTGTAAATTCCAACGGTGTTGGCAAATTCAGATTTGTCGTGTGGGTTTTTTTTAAGTGTTAGGTTTCTTTGATGCTCCAATATTTAATGATTTTTCGATGAATATTAACCATGTGCTTTTTTGCTGGGAGCTTCTATCGCATTTTATAAGTAATCCTGCAGAGCCCGGGTTGTTACAGCATTACCGGTTATTCTACCGCCAAGCAGTAACGTGTAAGCACTACTGTGTTCCGGTTTGAAGTGCAGTGTTGCCAGCGTAATTACAGGGGACAAATGTAACATCTTATATCTCTGAGTGACGAGCGCAGTGTAGAAGCCACCGGGTTCTTTATGCCATTGTGTTGTTATACATGTCACATACGGTCAGGCGCACGGCTTGCTCTTGTCGTCATTTTATCATTTTTATCTCATTAAGAATAAATCGGCATATTCGTGTATTTCTTATATTCAATTTCCACACGTGCTAGCCGACGCGTACACAGGTCTCAATCAGTCATGAGCCTCCAAACGTGTCATGAATTTATTAGTAGGCACAGTAAAGTGTTCCATCTAGGCGGTCCTGCCTATATTTCTCTGTTGATATTGAGTTTTAAAGCTATAGATGTTCATGTTGATGCCGTTCGCTTTATGGGCTTCGTCTTTGCTAATAGATCGATTTCTAGAAGTTTACGTTACCAGTTATTACATTACTTTATAGTACTTAACAAAGCCTCAGACAACTTTATTTTGTAGGATATACTCTGGCCCTGATAGGGATAATACAGTTATCATTTAATCAAGTTTTTAAACAACCATATGTTTGGTTTCACTACACTTACACTTTCTCCGTAACAATAAAAACTGCTTTAGGATCTTATCACACGACTTTATTAAAAGTTCTTGTCTAGTTCGATAACGAAAAATTATCTGTACTGCGAATATGTTTTACTGTTATTACATTTTTATTAATGATTTTTTACGTGCAAGTAATTATTTATTGATTTAACGTTAAAGTTACATTAAAATATTAATGGTGTAACAAAATTACATTCTGATGTTTAATTATTATTAGTAAGTCGATCTACGCTTCAATCATTTCTAGTAATCAACTTCTCAGATGTTTTTTTTATATTGAATCGGCTGTACCCGGCGTCCATTATTGCTATGACACTGTTTACGCGAATAATGGACATAATTAATTTAAACTATATACGGATTTGATCACGTTATATTATAAATTAAAATTCTCGACGTTTCGACGTTTACCACCTGCTTGGGATCCTATAATTAACAAATCTTTCTGCGTAGAAAAGAGGAAAATTTTATAAAAAATAATAATTTTGAAAATAACGGCAGGGTGAGATTATATTGACAGTGAAACATCTAACCCCAGTCCGTCCCGTGACCATGAACGTTCTAATATTTTTTAAAAAGTAGAAAATTTTAATTTAAAATAAAACGCGATAGTTTGTACCGCGTTTATAAAAAAAATAATAATAATAATTCTTTATGAGACTGAACTAGGCTTTTGATATCAGATCTTTGTTGTATTAAAAATAGCATATTTCACTCTGTGCTAAAAACTACATTTGGGCCAAAATTATATCGATCCGTTGCTTCTTGACCTTTGAATAAAGGACATACAAATAAACAAGTTTTCAGATTTATAATGTTCTTAGGGGAGTAAACTTGGTTCGTTGATAGATTGGGAAAAAAATTGTTATGTCAGTTATGCTTTAGAGTTGAATAATACATATTAACCATTTTATTCTGGTTTAAATTGTCGATTTGTAAGTCTCTAATAACCTAGGATGGCGGCGACGACAGAACTTATTTCTATACTACTTTAACTTAACCTATCTTAAGTTTTCTAAAACTTCAACTTCTATGTCTCACATTCGCAGGGTATTACGTTAATGGATTTTATTCTTAAGCACGTCCTTAATTTGCATTTTTGAACTCGGGCGAACTCGTAACAAGTAATTTGCATTTTTACAATGAATGCCCGCCGAGATTGACCGCATATTTTTTGCCGTACTCCCAGTCCCGAGAACAATGGAACCGCCAGCACAATGCTCTCGTCGCCTGAATTTATCATACGTTTCGTTCAAACAATCCACATATAGGAGGAAACTAGAAAACTGCTCGAATTATACGTGTGCCTTATCCGATACATAGAATAGTACATATTTTTAATCATACTTTTTTATATTGTACGGTTCTTGTTGTTTAATATAATAATATAAGATAAGATATAATATATATAGAGCCCTGGTAGCAGAGTCCGGGCGCTCACTTTTAATTCAATATACTCGAGCGACCCGAGTGCAAATCCCGGTGCTGGCACCAATGGAATTTTTAATTTATCATTATCAATTTTAAGTGCTGTTTTATGACGTGCTCAACGGTGAAGGAAACATCGTGAGGAAAACTGCATATTTAAGAAACAATAAAAAAAATATTTCTTAAATATGCGAAGTCTGCCAATCCGCACTCAGGGCCGATGGTGGTCTATGCTTTTATACCCTCCGTACAGTGGCGGCCTGAGCCCAACAGTGGGACATATATAGATTACTTACTAATCTTAATATGATATAAACGAGAC